>CAUYRT010095669.1:0-74860 GCA_963574885.1 Lepilemur ruficaudatus
GTTGGCCAATTAATTTCTTTCTTTTCTATTTATAGTAGAGACGGGGTCTCACTCTTGCTCAGGCTGGTTTCGAACTCCTGACCTTGAGCAATCCACCCGCCTTGGCCTCCCAGAGTGCTAGGATTACAGGCGTGAGCCACCGCACCCGGCCTCTGTGATTTTCTTTATAGATAATCATATTATCTGTCTTTCTGATTTCTAGCACCCCCCCCCCCCTTGGCTCTTGCTTTATTCCAGTTAGAAAAGCTGCATCCTTCCTTGCTTCTAAGCTGAGGGATAAACAATTACAAATTAATCATTTCAGTCTTTTATCATTGAGTATGATGTTAGGTGTAGGTGTTTTGATAACCTTTATCAATTTGAGGAAGTTCCCTACTATTCCTACCTTGCCGATAGTTTTTATCATGAATGTGTATTGGATTTTGTCAAATGCTTTGTCTGCACCTATTGAAATGATCATATATTAAAAGAATAAAAGGAAAATTGAATTACATTAATTTTTGAATGTTAAAGCAACCTTGCAATCCTGAGATAAAACCTTCTTATATGGGATGTATTGTTGAATTTGGTTTGCTGATAATTTTGTTAAGAATTTTTGAATGTATATTCATGAGGGATATTGGTGTTATAATTTGTATATATATGTATTTTTTTTTTTTTTGGTAATATCTTTGTCAGGTTCTAGTATTACTGTTATCCTCATACAATGACTAAGTTTTAAAAAGTTTGCATAAGATTGATGTTATTTCTTCTTGAATATTTGATAGAGTTCACCAGTGACCTTATCTGGTCCTGGAATTTTCTTTGGGAGAAGCTTTTGACAAATTCAATTTCTTTAATGTAGGGATATTCAGATTTTCTGTTGTTTCTCATGTCAGTTTTGATAACATTTTTTTTTGGAGAAATTTTTCTATTTCATCTAAATTATTGAAATTTTTGGTGTGAAGTTGTCCATAGCATTCTTTTCTTATCCTTTAAGGTTTGTGGGCTGTGATAATATTACAATCCCCCACCTTTTTAAGATTGTTTTTTATGTCATTTTTAGGTTCATAGCAAAATTAAGAGGAAGGTACAGAGATTTCCCATATACCTTCTGCCCCACACATACATAGCCTCTCCCAGTATCTACATCTTCCACCAGAGTGGTACATTTGTTTCTATTGATGAACGTATATTGACACATCAGAATTGCCCAAAATCCATAGTTTATATTAGGGTTTACTCTTGGTGTTGTGTATTTCTGTGGATTTGGAAAATGTATAATGAATGACATGTAGCCATCATTGTAGTATCATAAGAGTATTTCTGTTGCCCTAAAAATCATCTGTGTTCCACGTATTGATTCCTGTTCCCTCACCCCTCAACCCCAGGTAATTATTGATCTTTTTACTGTCACCTTAGTTTTGCCTTTTCCAGAATGTCAGATGGTTAGAATTATATAGTATGTAGCCTTTTCAGATTGGTTTCTTTCATGTAGTAATATACATTTAAGGTTCATTCTTATCTTTTTGTGGCTTAATAGCTTATTTCTATTTAGCACTGAAAAATATTCCATTGTCCGGATGTATCACAGTTTATTTATTTATCCTATCTACCGAAGGACATCTTCGTTACTTCTAAGTTTTGGCAGTTATGAATAAAATTGCTGCAAACATCTGTTTACCGATTTCTGTGTGGACATAGTTTTCATGCTCTTTTTTTAAATTGACGGATAACACTGTATGTTTTTATCAAGTACAACATGATATTTTGAAATACATATACACTGTGAAATGGTTAAATCTAGGGGACATAAATTTTCAACTCTTTAGTAAATATCAAGAAGTGCGGTTGCTGGAGGATCGTATAGTAAGAGTATGTTTAGTTTTGTAGGAAACCGTCAAACTGTCTTCCAAAGTGGCTGTAACATTTTGCATTTCCACCAAGAATGAATGAGAGTTCCTGTTCCTATGCATGCTTGTCAGCATTTGGTGTTGTCAGTATTATGGATTTTGGCCATTCTGGTAGGTGTGTAGTGTTATCATGTTTTAATTTGCATTTTTCTGTTGATATATGTTGTGGAACATTTTGTTGTGTGCTTATTTGCCATCTGTGTATCTTCTTTGGTGAGATGTCTGTTAAGGTCTTTGGCTCATTGTTAATTGGGTTGTTTTCTTATTGTTGAGTTCTTTGTACATTTTGGATAATAGTCCTTTATCAGATGTGTCTTTTGCAAATTTTTTCTTCTAATCTGTGTCTTGTCTTCTCATTCTCTTGGCATTGTCTTGAAGAACAGAAGTTGGTAATTTTAATGAAGTTCAGTTTATTAATTATTTCTTTCATGGATCTTGCCTTGGTGCTATATATAAAAAGTCATTGCCAGCCAGGTGTGGTGACTCTTGCATGTAATCCCAGCACTTTGGAAGGCTGAGGTGGAAGGATGGCTTGAGGCCAGCAGTTTGAGACCTAAGCAACATAGTGAGACCCTGTCTCTACAAAAAATAAAGAATTAGCTGGGCATGGTGGTGTGCACTATAGGCCTTACTACTGAGGAGGCTGAAGCAGGAGGGTTGCTTGAACCCAGGAGTTCAAAGTTACAGTGAGCCGTGATGGCACCGCTGCACTCCAGCCTGGGCAATGGAATGAGACCCTTTTTCTAAAAAAAGGTCATTGCCATACCCAAGGTCATCTAGGTTTTCTCTTATGTTACCTTTTAGGAGTATTATACTTTTGTCTTTTACATATAAGGTCTGTTTCCCATATTGAGTTTGTTTTTGTGAAAGATATAATATCTGTGTCTAGATTTATTTCTTTGCATGTGTATGTCTAGTTGTTTCAGCATCATGTATGAACAGACTATTTTTGCTCTGTTATAGTGCCTTTGCTCCTTTGTCTATTATCAGTTGGCTATATTGATGTGGGTCTCTTCCTAGGTTCTCTACTCTCTTCTGTTTATCTGCTTGTCTCTTCTTTCACCAACACCATCAGGTCTGATTACTGTGGCTTTATAGTAAGTCTTGAAGTCAGGTAAGGTAATGTCAATCTTCCAACTTTGTTCTTCTCCTTCAATACTGTTTTGGGTATTCTGAATCTTTTGCTTCTCCATATAAACTTTAGAATTAGTTTGTTGAAATCCATAAAATAACTTGCTGGGACTTTTATTAGGATTGTGTTGAATTTGTAGATCAAATTGGGAAAAACTGACTTCTTTACAATATTGAGTCTTCCTATCCATGAACATGGAATATTTCTGCATTTGTTTATCTCTTCTTTGATTTTGTTCAGCAGAGTTTTATGGTTTGCCACATATAGATCTTGTACATATTTTATTAGATTTTTCCTGTTTTTCATTTTTAGAAGTGGTAATGTAAATGGTATTGTGTTTTTTATTTTCAAATTCCACTTGTTCATTGCTGGTATATAGGAAAGCAGTTGACTTTTGTATATTAACCTTGTATCATGCAACCTTGCTACAATAATCTCTCCTTAGTTCCAGGAGTTTTTCTGTCTATTGTTTTGACTTTTCTACATAGATGATTATGTCATCTGCAAACAAAGACAGCTTATTCTTCGTCCCAATTCTGTATATTTTTTGTTTCTTTTTCTTGTTTTATTGCATTAGTTCAGACTTCCAGGATGACATTGATAAGGAGTAGGGGACAACCTTTCCTTGATTCTGATCTTAGTGAGAAAGCTTTTAGTTTCTCATCATTAAGTATGATGTTAGCCATAGATTTTTTGTAGATAAATCTTTATCAAGTTGAGGCAGTTCCATGACTTCTAGTTTATTGTGAGTTTTTATCATGAATGGGTGTTGGATTTTTTTCAAATGCTTTTTCTGCATCTATTGATATGGTCATGTGATTTTTCTTTTTTAGCCCATTGTTGTGATGGATTACATTAATTGATTTTCAAATGTTGAACCAGCCTTGCATACCTGGGATAAATTCCATTTGGTTGTGGTATATAGTTTTTTTAATGCATTGTTGGATTTGATTTGCTAATAATTTATTGAGGATTTTTGTATGTGTGTCAGTGTTTATGAGAGACACTGGTTTATAGTTTTCTTGTTTTGTAATGTCTTTGTCTGGTTTTGGTATTAGGGTAATGCCAGCCTCATAGAATTGGTTAAGAGGTATTCCTTCTATTTCTATCTTGTGAAAAAGATTGTAGAGAATTGGTATAATTTCTTCTTTAAATGTTTGATTGAATTCACCAGTGACCTCTCTGGGCTTTCTGTTTTGGAAGGTTATTAATTTTCGATTCAATTTCTTTAGTATAGGCCAATTGAGATTGTCTGTTTCTTCTGTGAGTTTTGGCACATTGTACCTTTCAAGGAATTGGTCCATTTCACCTAGGTATCCAATTTGTGGGCATAGAGTTGTGTTTTTTCTCTTTGTTCTTCAGATTGGGTAAGATTTATTGATCCATTTTTAAGTTCACAGACTAATTTCTCTCATCTCCATTTTCTTATTGGACCCATCCAGTGAATTTTTTATTTTACATATTGTTGAGTTTTAAGATTTACATTTGGATTTTTAAAAAAATAATTTCTCTTTCTCTGCTGAGAACTTCTTTCCATTCAGTTGTCTTTGACTTTACTTGATGGAACACACATATAGTATTAATAGTTGCTTTAATTTCACTGTTGGAATATTACAACATCTGATTATTTTTAGGGTTGGCATCTTTTGATTGTCTTTTCCCTTGAAATCGATCACATTTTTCTTTTTGTATTGTGAGAATTTTGGATTGTATCTTGGACATTCTGAATGTTATTTTATAAACTCTCCTGGACTTATTATGATTCTCTGGAGAATGTTGATTTTGTTGTTCTTATTGTTGTTTCATTTAGGTTCAGATGGCAAATTTGGTTTTGCCTTCTGTGTTTGATAATTCAAATTCCAGAGCCTTTGCTCTATTGGTGTGGGCCTGTTTCATACCCGTGCAGCTCTAGACTAAGCCCAAGACTTGTGTGGGTTTATGGACAGAATTAGGGCATCTCTTTCTGTATCTTTTCTTTCCAGGATTTCCTCCACATTCTCCAGCATGAAAGAGCCTCTTTTCCCTGTTCTTCTGGCCAGAAAGATAAGAATTTTAACTTAGAGTTTTAACTTCTGGGTGGTTGCCCTGTAGGGCAGTGTTTGCTTTGTGGCCTTTGGGCAAAGTTGTTAGGGAAAACAGAAAGAACAACTACGGTGGTAAATTCACTGTTTGTGGATCACTTTTTGAAGTTTTGACTCCCCTCCACAATCTGCTTTGATTTCCTTTTCAGAATCCTTAAGTAAGCAATTTTTTTGTCTTTTTTTTTTTTTTTTGTATTTTGTCCAAAGTGTTTAATTGTAAACAGTGGGGAAGATAGCTTGTTTTTGGGTTTATGCCAACACACTGGAACCAGAACTCCCTTCTTTAGCTCCCTTTAAGATTTTTCTCTTTGTCTTTGATTTTTAGCAGTTTGACTATATTGTACCTAAATATATTTTTTTGTGTGTTTATCCTGCTTCTTGTTCACTGAGCTTCTTAGATCTGTGTGATAATAATTTTTATTTAACTTGGCACATTTTGGCCTTTGTTTCCTTAAATGTTATTTCAGACCCAGTCTCTCTCTTATTTTCTTCTGGGAATCCAACTATACACATTTGACACTGTTTGATATCGTATGTGTATACGATCATATGTATATGACATTTATATATGACCAAGTAGTAAATAATTTAGGATTGGTGGAACATAGCTCTGCTCTTTTAGTTCAAAAGCAACCACAGACAATATGTAAATAGACAAGCATGTCTTTGTTCTAGTATAACTTTATTTACAAAAGTAGGTGGCAGGCTAGATTTGGCATGTAGACTAAATAGTTTGCTGACCCCTGAGTAGATGTTGATAGTTATTGGAGCTACATTGTGAATTCAGGGATAAAATCAAAGAAGTGCAAGACACAAATATTGGAAATAATTTAAGTGTGGGGGGCTGTATGGATGAGAATGAAGTGGTGGAGGTGAGACTAGAAAGTTATGTTAGTACCATAGTACCAGGTTATTATGTTCCATGTATTGCTTTATTTGTGAACAATCGTAGGTTTTTAAGCAATGTAATGATAGAGTTAAACTTTCAATTTGTGAAGATATCTCTAGTACCACTGTAGAGGATAAATAAAAAGGAGCAGATCCCCAAAGCAGGGTTACATTTAAAGGAGCAATAGCAGTAGGTCTGATAAGTAAAAATAAACACAGAGAAAAGGCAATGGGAATAGATGAAAAAGGTGGATATGGGAGACATTTTGCATTAGAAGGATGAAGAAGGAATGATAGGTGTAACAGGTGAGTAGATCTCAAATATAGATAGAATAATGCCTTTATCTAGATGGGAAGGGAGGAGGAGTGGGTAGGTAGATAGTGAGGGACCTCCAGCTTTCCTAGGGACAAAAGCAGGTGCCCTGCCTCGGTGCTGCCCCACTTTGATCCTGCCCATAGTGATTGTGACACCTGGGGGAAGGAGGACTGCCCTGCTAATCTGCAAAAGAATGCAGGGAATTCCCCAGCACACTGGCTAGACTGCTCAGGCACAATAGGGTCTTGAAAATGACCTACAGTAACCTAAGGCTAATTATCGTGTCATTAACTGTCCATCAAAGTGATTCAGTGGTGATGTTTGAACCACAGGGAGGGCCCAGTCCAGACAATATAAAACAGGACCCCAGACCATAACCAGGGCCTCTAGTTACTGCAGGGGGCCTGTTCATTTATCTGCTGTGACGAATGTACGTTGCTCTTGCTCTATAAACCTATCTTGCTCTTCCTCAGTAAACTTTGTTTCGTGCTGTCCTTGCTACCTGTGTGTCTGGTCGTTCTTCGGCCAAGAACACACCAAGAACTAAGAACAGACTGCCAACCTGACAGAGCTGGTTTGTTAAGTCCATTCTTGGTATTCTTTCTAAATTTTCTTTTTTGATTACTTCAAAGTCAGTCTTGTGAATTCAGATATACATTTGACTTCCTGGTCTGTAATTTGTAGGTAAAAACCCCTTCCCTTAAGCTCTAGCATGTATTTTGAAGATTCTACTGCTCGTTTTCTGTCAGTTCTGTCTCAGATACATTATGCTCAGTATATGGCTTCTCATTGTATTCATTCACTCATATCATTTGCTATATTCAAAGACTCCTCACAAATTACCTATTTTCCTGTAGGCCAGTTAAATAGAAGTCTGAGAGTCCCATCTTCAAGTTTACATTAAGAGATTATAATGAACTAACTCCCACTCATTCCCACTTCCTTTTTCCAGAAAGCAGGGAGAAGGCACATTTCATTTGGAGAGTGAGTTAGATGGAGAAGGGAGCAGAGTATTTAGAAATTAGTGTTTCAAGGGAAGGAAGAAAGTGGTAGCTTGAGGATGGAGACAGAATTTATCTCTTGGTAAGAGACACTGTAGCAGGTGTTCTTAGTGGCCTAGCTGTAGATCTTGGCATTCATCTCCATACAGTCTACTGCAAACATCTGTGACTTTCTGCCTGAAAAAAAACATGCTCGGTCTGTGTGCTGGCCAATCCAGAAATGCCAGAAAGTTAATGCCTTCAGAAAAGCTTTCAACCAGTGATGAATGGGGAGTTGGTAGATAAATACCTTTTTCTTGCCTGCATTTGCAATAAATGAGCCATGTTGTATATCATCTAGTGGAATTCTCTACTGGCATCAAGCTCTAGTTGCCTGTCAGGGTAACTGGCTTCATAATGCACCTGTTCTTAACTTCCTTCCCCTCCCTATTTCACTTCTGATTTCCTCTACTGTTTTTCCTGGGATCACTTCTCAAAACAACTACTGCACTTGAATTCTTGATTCCAGGTCTGTTTCTGGGGAAACCCAAACCAAGATAGACATTTTATTTTAGCATGGGAATAATAATAAATAAAATTTGTTTAGCACTTACTAAATATCAATTAAAACTCTAAGTGTGTCCTTATCCATTGGGAGAGGTACTATTTGCACCCTGTTTTACAAATGAGAGAACTGAGGGGCACAGAGAGGTTAAGTAACTTTCCCAAGATCAAAGAGCTAGAAATTAATATAGTCTGCATTTGAACCCAGGTCATTTGTCTCTAAATTCTGTACTCTAACATTGTAGGCTGAAGGAGAAGGGCAGGAATAGTTATTAAAACAAACAAAAAAACAAAAGGAGAGAGAGAGAATGGAGATAATCAATAGAGTAAGGCCCAGGTAGAGATCATTTTGAGATTGGTGGAAGAAAAGTAACGGGAGTATATTCCTAATGGTGTCCCCATTTTACCAGGTAAATAAGAGGATTAGATCATGGATTTTGAAGTGGCTAGAAAGGTTGTAGATTTTCATGGTAAATGTACCTTTATTTTCAAACAACATAGCTGGCTCTAGATCAGCATTCTGATGATGTTCTTTAACTTCAGTTGTTCAGTGTTGTTATAGCTTATTGAAAACAAGGTTTGTAACTTAACAATGTAGAAATTAATGTATAATGTGAACAGATAACTCACATTAGAAGCAATATATGCAGTAAAGATTTAAAGGACAAAAAAGGAAGAAAAAGGAGCCAGTAAAGAAGATTGAGAAGGAATCATCATCAAAGGTAGAAGGAACACTAAAATAGGGGTCGTTCTGAAGCCAAAGGTGTTGGGGGAAATATGTAAAAAAGTAGGCAGTGTTTGGCAGTAATGATATACAGGAAATTGTGAAGGCTAAAGACTGAAGATGGGAAGTTGAATTGGCAACTAGAAAGTTTGTAGTATTGAGAAGACTCATAGACTTGCAGGAGTTTGATAGTAAGAGGTTGAAAGAGTTCAAGACAATAAAGACCTTTTTTTTCCCCTCAAGAAATTTAGTGATAAAGAAGGATAGAGGATTATTTAAACTGTTTTTTTTTTTTTCAATTGAAGAACACTAGGCCTCTAAGGTTAGAAACCATAGGAAAAAAGAGAGAGGTTAAAGAGTGAACAAAGAGAGGGTATAATTGGTTGAACAAAATCTTAAGGATGGTGAATAAGATGGGATCTGGTATATGAGAGGAAGGGTATAGTTGGAAACGGTGAGTGCCCTCTCTTGGGATGGGGAAGGAGTAGAAGGAGGAGGTGTCCAATGTGGATAAGGTTTCAGGGACATATTTTCAGCCTTTTTATGTTTTTGTGTAGAATTCTAGACTCTTTTTCCCCCTGATTTCCTTTTTAGAGCTTGAATTTTCTATTCAGCTGTGTCTAATATGCTATAAACTCATCTATTGAGTCTTTAGTTTCAGCTACCATATTTTTCATGTTTAAAAGTTTGGTTTTTTTCCCTCAAATGCACTGTGTTCCTCACTCCCTGCAGATGTTCTAAAGATAGTCTTTTATTTCTTAAAATCTCAATTTTTAAACATAGTTTTGTTACAGTCCTTCTGAAAATTCCGCTATCCGAAGTCTGTTTAGGTGTCTTTCTGTTGTCTATTTCTGCTGTTCTCACTCATGGTGCCTTGTATCTCTGTGTGCCTAGTTATTTGCTAGCTGTCATTACCCTAGTGGTGGTTCTTTGAGGCCTGGAATGAATAGATTATCTTCAGAAAGTTTTATAGTTGCTTCATGACTTGAGTTTCCCAAGCCCACCCAGGCCATGTGTACCTAGGCTGTGTGTACTTACTTAGAGTGTAAATCTGCATGATATACCCGTGACTTTTCAGAGACTTCTTCTCTTCTTGTTTTTTCCCCGACCTCCATTCTTCTACCCTTTTTCTGTTTTTCTTCTGCTGCTCTGCCCACTGCCAAGATAGCTTTATTTATAGTCCTCCCCACAAGTAAATACTTCCAAATAAGATCAAGAAACTGAAGCTGTATATATACGAAATCTGTTTGTGTCTCTCTCCTACATCAACTGGAATTGTTAAAATCTTTTCTTATTGCTAATTGGTAGGCTAGGTTAAGTAAATAAACGTTTTCTACGTGGTAATCAGACTACTATTTCTCCCTAATTTATTCAGTGATGTTTGAACACAATGATGCGAGTATCATTACATTAATTACACAGGAGAATAAATCTGACTTCCATAGAAAAGCTTCAGTTTACATACAGTGTTTTATAAATTGGTTGATTTTTAAAATTTGGTCTTGTATCCAGTGACCTTGATAATTCACTTATTGGTTCCTTATTTGTGGTTTATTTTGGGCATTTTATATAAATGTAATTATCTACAAATAAAAATGCTTTACCTTTTTCAACCATGATGACTTATTTTTTTTACTTCACTTACCTCCAATATGAGTGTTAAATAGAAGTGGTGATAATAAAAATTCTTGGGTTTTTCCTCATATTTAGGGAAGTATTTGATTTTTCAACATTTAGTATAATTGAACAAAGTGTTATATGTATAGTTTTTTTATGGATAATCTTGATCAGATTAAATAAATTCTCTTAGGTTTCTAATTTACTGAGGAGTTTTATCACAAATCGGTGAGTATTATAAAATACTGTTTCTGTTTCTATTGAAATGATTATGTTTTGTTTCCTTTGTTCTGTTATTATATTGAATTATAGTGACTTAATTTTGCATTTTATATATTTATCCTTTTTATATGTTGCTGGACGTTGAAATTATTTTTAGGTCAATGGCATTTTTTTCTCTTACTTTATTGAGAGAATTCACATACCATAAAATTCACCCTCTTAAAGTATACAACTCAATGATTTTTAGTATATTCACAAAGTTATGCAATGAGAACATTTTTGTCACCCCCAAAAGAAATCCCATAGCTATTAGTAGTCACTTTTTGTTCTCCTTTCTATCAGTCTCTGGCAACTACAAATCTACTTCCTATTTTTATGGATTTGCCTATCTAGATGTTTCATATAAATGGAATTACACAATTTGTGATCTTTTTTTCTTTCAGTTAGCATAATGTTTTCAAGATTCATCCATATTGTAGCATGAGTCAATACTTCATTCTTTTTTATGGCTGAATATTATTCAGCTGAATAATATGTGGAAGTGCTACATTTTGTTTTAACATTCATCACTTGAAAATTTGAGTTGTTTCTACCTTTTGCTATGTAGTATTTTTGCTTTTATGTTTGTAGGAGATTTCAGTCTGAAATATTCATATTTTGATATGTCCTTTTCAGATTTTGGTATCAGAGTTATGGTTGTCTCACAAAATGAGTTGGGAATTATATCTTCTTTTTATTAAGTATATTCTCTGGAAGAGTTAGTCTAAGATGGATAATGTTTGGAAGAATGTGATTAGGGATTCAGATTTTTTTTGACACAGGACTATTCATAAATTGCATTTTTTCTTTAATGTTGAGAAATTATATTTTTCAAAGAATTTGTCCATTTTATTTACATTGTCAAATTGTGGGCATCTGTAGTGATGTCTCCTTTCTTATTTCTTATATTAATAATTGTAATTTCTGCTTTTATTCTTTTCCTGACCAATCTTGCTAGATGTATATTACATTTATTTATTTTGTTTATTTTTAATATTTATTATTTTTAATTGACACATAATTACATATTCATGGGGTACAGTGTGATATTTTGATGTATGTATACAATGTGTAATGATCAAATCAAGCTAATTAGCATATCTATCACCTCAAACATTTATCATTTCTTTGTGTTGAGAACATTCAAAATCCGCTCTTCTAGCTATTTGAAAATATGCAATAAATTATTGTTTATTATATTCACTCTATGCTGCTGTTAGCGGAAAAAAACCCAAGCTCTGTAAAATAATTTTAAAGAGATTTGTTCTGAGCCAAATTTGAGGATCATGACCCGGAGCCACACCATGAGCAAGTAGACTTGCTGTAGCTGTGTTACAGTTTGGTTTTATACATTTCAGGAAGACAGGGGTTACAGGTAAAGTCATAAATCAATACGTGGGCGGCATACATTGGCTTAGCCCAGAAAGGTGGGCCATCTCGAAGGGGGGGACTTACAGGTTATAGGTGGGTTTAAAGATTCTTTGGCTTGTAATTGGTTAAAGACATGAAGCTTTGTCTAAAGGCTTGGAATGTTTTAACACAAGGAGCTGTCATCAGAGATAAGCCACCAGACATAGATTTGTTGTGTAAATTGAGGACCTGCAGGTTTGTCTTGCATACCCTTAGGCCTGTTAGTGGGTCACAAAGGACTCCAAGAAGAGAGGGGGGCATGATGAGGCATGTCTGACCTCCTTCCTCCTGGCAGGCAATTTAGTTTTAGGATATTCCTTTGGCCACAAGGGGGTCCATTCAGTCAGCCGGTTGGGGGGATGAGCCTTAAAATTTTATTTTGGTTCACAAGATCAACTTTTTTGGCTTCCAACGTGAGTGAGAACATGCAGTATTTATCTTTCTGTGCATGGCTTATTTCATTTAACATAATATTCTCCAGGCTCATCCATGTTGTTGCAAATGACAGAATATTGTTCTTTTTTTAAAAAAATCACTAAATAGTATTCCACTGTGTATATGTACCACATTTTCATTATCCATTCGTCTGTTCATGAACACTTAGCTTGATTCCATGTCTGGCTATTGTGAATAGCGCTACAAGAAACATGGGAGTGCAGCTATCTTCTTTGACTTGAATTTCCCTTTCCTTTGCATATATACTCAATAGTGGAATTGCTGGGTCATATGGTACTAATTTTTTTAGTATTTTGAGGAACCTCCATGCTGTTTCCATAAATTTATGTTCACATCAACAATGTGTAAGAGTTAACCTTTCTCTTCGTCCTTGTCAGCATTTATTTTTTGTATTTATATTGTGTTTTTTCAGAGAACTGCTTTTTGGCTCCTTGATATTCTCTATTGAATGTCTGTTTTCTATTTCACTGGTGTCCATTCTTATTTTTATTTCCCCCTTTCTACCTTCTTTGCATTTAAGTTGCTGTTTTCATTCTAGCTTCTTCAGCTGTAAGCCTAGACAATTTATTTTCAAACTTTCTTTTTTCAATATATGCATTTATTTATATGCAGAAAGCTATGCATTTTGTTTAAGTACTGATTTAGCTGTATTCTACAAATTTTTTATGCCATATTTCATTTTTATTTAATTGAAAATATTTTTGAATTTCCATTGTGACTAGTTCTTTGACCCATATTTAAAAGTCTATTTTTTTTGATTGACAAACATTTGGGAATTTCTTAGTTTTTTTTTTTTTTTCCCCTTCTGTTGTTGATTTCTGGTTTAACCTTATGATTCAGTCCTTGGAAATTTGTTGAGATTGGTCCGTGGTCCAGCATATCATCTGTTTTGGGGCATGGTCTATGTACATTCAAAAAGAAGTACATTTGCAGTTGTTGAATATGGTTTTCTATGTATGTCAATTAGATCAAGTTGGTAAATCATGGTTTTAAATTTTTCTTTATCTGTGCGGTTTTATTTATTCTCTATTTGTTCTATCAATTACAGAGAAAAGTATGATAAAATGTGCTCTTTTAATTATGGATTTGTGTTTTCTCCTTTTACTTCTGTTAATGTTTAATGTTGTTAGATACATTTAGATTTAGGATTGTTTTGTTTTCTTATTGAATTGGCCCTTTGAGCATTATGAAATGCTGCTTATTTCTTATAATACTGTAGACTTAAAAATTACTTTATCAAATATTAACCTAGCCACACCAGCTTTTTCTGGGAGATTGGAGAGTGTGTTCAGGATACATTTTTTCTATCCTTATAGTTTGTGTTCTTTTATTTAAAACTATGATTTAACAATTATTAAAGGAAGACCTTCCTTCAGTATTTCTTATAATATTGATCTACTGCCAGTGAATTATGTCAGCCTTTGTGGGTCTAAAAACATCTTTATTATTTTTGTCTTCCTTCTTAAAGGATATTTTTGATATCCTTTAAAGGTATACAATTCTAGGTTGCTAGACCCTATCCTAACTCCCCTCCCCATCTACCTCTGCTTCTCACTCCTCAGCACTTTCAACACAGAATGGAGACTATCAGTTTTATTGTTCCTTTCAGTGTATCTCTTTTCTCTGATTACGTTTGAGATTTTCTCTTTATCCATTGTTTTCAGCAATTTGACGATGGTGTGCCTCAGTGTGGTTTTCTTTGCGTTTTCCTGCTTGAAGTTCCCTGAGTTTCTTGAATCTCTAAATTGATTTCTTCACTTTTGGAAAATTATCAGTAATTATCTCTTCATAAATTGCTTTTATTCCATTCTTTTTTTACGTTTCTGGGATTCCAATTATATGAATATGTGGCCCATTTGACTGTGTTCTATATATATCATATTCTCTGTTTTGTTCATCCCATTTTTGTTTCTCTGTGATTGAATTTGGATAGTTTTTTCTTGGCCTATCTGCAAGTTTATGAAACCTGTGTCTTATTCTACTCTTAAAACCATGTGAGAAGGTTTAATTTCATATATTTAATATTTATTTTTCAGTTCCAGAATGTCTACTTTGTTCCTTTTTTATAGATTATGTTGAAAATTATATCTTTTTATACATTTTATTAATCTCTATATCTATTTCAGGTGCTTGCCTCCTAATTTTAATATCTGAATTATCTGTGAGTCTGCCTAATTTTCTGGTTTTCTTTCAATTATCTGTCAGTCACATTATTTTGCATCTTTTGATGTCTCTTAATATGTTTATTTTGTGCCCCAAAACTAGGCTAACATTGCGTGTGAAAGAATAGTTATTTTTTTTCAGATGATGTTACTTCTTTTCAGAACAGTCTGCTCTTTGCTGAGGTAGACAGGGTGAGGTGTTGATTATCTCAGTCCAATCAGGGATTAAGTAGACCCCTCCTTCTACTGGGATTCTGTCTTCTAAACACTGGGAGACCGTGGGAAATTTTCTCTTCCCATTTGCCCTAATCTCCCTATCCTTTTTTAGTGCCCCAGCTGTGAGCAGACATAACATTAGGAAAACTGGCTATATTCTAGTCTGTCATTCCAACCCATGCAGACAGCTAAAGCACTACTAGTTTCTTATTTCCTTTAGTAGAGTTCCTCCGCTTAAACCTAGCTCAATCCTTAGTCATGCCCAAACTCTGCAAATATCCTCATGGAAGAGAATGCCAATGGTCTGAGTTCACTTTGAAAGTGCTCTTCTATCAGATTTTTAGTTCATCTAGTCCTCATTTCCTCCATAGTTCTCTTATGTTAATCTAGTCTTTGAAGGAAGAGAGAGCATCAGTGTGCTCCTGTCTAATATTTTACTTAGGGAAGTAGAAGTCAGAAGTTTATCATTTATGAAAAGAAAAGGCAGATTATTTTAAGAGTGCTTATTGTATAAGCATAGTGGTGTTTTGAGTAGTTTTATCTGTGTAGTGTACTAATTAATTGCCATACAGTATTTTTTTCCTTTCTGATAATAAGCCTGTTTATTAAACAATATCCTAGACCAGTGAGTGGTAAGCAATGTCCCACAGACCAAATCTGGCCTAATTCTTATTTTTGTATGACCTATGAGCTAAGAATGGTTTTGCATTTTTAAAGGGTTGAAAGAAAATAAAAAGGTTTTGTGACATATGAAAATTATGTGAAATTCACATTTCTGTGTTCAGAAATAAAGTTTTAACATAGCCATGCTCACGTGTTTATGTGCTGCGTATGACTGCTTTCATGCTAAAACAGTTGAGTTGTTGCAACAGAGATCCTGTGGCCCACAATGTGTAAGGTATTTACTATCAGATCCTTTATAGAAAAACTTTGCCCGTTCTTGCTTTAGACTATAAACTAAGGAATTTTTTATTTCTTATTACCAAGTGAAATTAAGTGAAAGATTGAAACCTTTTTATTCCAGAAGTTCTATAAATTTGGACTTATTAAAGTCCTAGCATTTTAGAGTTAGAAGGAACCTCAGAGATAACTACTTTCATCTCTTTATTTTGCAAATGAAGGAGATTTGAGAAAGAGATTTTTAAATTAAATTTACTGATTTTTGTTTTGTTAGAAGACGGAGTAATATACTAATGGAGAAACTAATGTTCTACCTCACTGAACAACTTGCAAAATTCATTTGTTCTTATAATGCAGAAGTATTTGGTTTTCCTTAAGCAGTGTACCTATTAAGAAAATTCATTTTTTGGAATTTTTTAAGTAAATATTTAAGACATGTTAACAGCCTTTTACCTTTCATTATCAACCATAATTCTTTGATATATCGTGGGTATGACGTTCTTTTTGTGAGAAGACTAAAAGTCTTACAGGACCAATTCTAGACATTCTTCATTAAGCTTCTGTTGATTTAAGATTTAAAACCCCAAATCATCAGAAATTCCAAGGTGAATTTTTAACGAAGATTGGCTTCTTGAATTTCTCTTTTGTCTTTCCATCCTCAGATATCATGAAAAGTTTAAGCGTAGTTCTCAAATACAGTCATGTAATGGGATGTTATATTACTAGCAAATAGCATTTTTATTTTCCAGTGTTGAATACAGATTTTTGTCAAATAGTTTTCAACTCATTACTGGCACTTTTTGTTAACTCTACCTCTAAAACAAGCCAAATCAACAAAAAGCACAGTAAAATTAATTTGTAATTAATCTGGGAAAAGCTGATTCTTCAGATGGTCTATATTCAAGAATTGGTGGGTTCAGATTCATTATAATTATTATAACCAATTAAGTGCCACTATGTGTAAAAAGAAGTATTTTATGAGTGCATGTAAAGAAAGCCATTTGAAATTTAAAGAAGTCCATTAAAAATGAAACAAAAACATTGGTCTGTAATTGGAAAAATTTAAGTCAGTGATAACTTACTTAGTCGTTAGGAAATCTATCTGAATTTGGATTTATATATTCTGCTTCTCTGAAAGTAGACTTTGAATAAACCTAAATGCTTTTGTAAATTGTATAGAAAGGGCTAACCTTTTAGCAGTTACATATTCCTTTCACTCAATTAACTGAGTTTGTTCAACTAATCTTTAATATAAAAGAAGATTGGTTTCCCATGAAAAATACTAACAGCTTGTTCATTTGATATTTCTTTGACATCTATGATGTATCAGACACTGATGCAGGTGCTAAAAGTACAAAGTTGAAATGGACATTATTCATGGTCTCACAATGCCTGAAGTTGAATAGTTGTGTAAGCAGGTATATCTGTGTTTAGCATTTGACACTGTTCTCTTTGCTTTTGTAGCATACTATCTTGGGGAAATCTCATCCATTTACATGGTTTCCATTACCTCCTTTGCACCAAAATCTGTGTGAAATAATCCCATGGATAACTCCTTAATAGGCATTTTTGGTTAGATATCCTTTAAATGCACTTGTGTATCTATGGATCTAACCTTGGGCCTCTGCTTGTTTTACTCTCTGAGTAAGGCGTATAGTGATAGCTCTGAACTTCCTTGTTTTGTTCTTCCCTTCCTCTCTTCTCCCTCTTACTTTCTCTTTCTCTCAAAATCCTATTGAGTACTATGCCTCAGGCACTTTTCTGGAAAAAGAGGCTAGAGTAGTGAACAAGAAAGACATGGCCTCTGCACTGTTGGCGCTTACAGCTTGGTGAGGGAGCGATACATTAAACAAGAATCCCATACCTGTTAATAATTACAGTTATAGGTTATACAGAAAAACAAAAGTATATGATGAACTGAGAGTGTGTATCAGGGAAACTCATCCAGTCTGGGGAGTTAAAGAGACTTTTGTGAGTGATACTTATACTGGGACTTCAAAGAGAGTTAGCAGGAGAAGGATGTGGGAGAGAATTTCAGGCAGAGGGAAAACCTTCGTGAAAGCCCTGATGGAGCTTAACAGTTTCATACAATTGAAAGGATATCCTTATGGCTGCAGTATGATGGACCAAGTGAAGAGAAATGCAAAATGAGGCAGGAGAGGTTGCCAGAGGTCAGTTATTGGAAGAGGATCTTTTAAGCTGTGTCAGTGCTTTTGGACTTTATCTTCAGAGAATTGAAAAGATACTGAGTTTTAAGTGGGGGAATTACCCACTCAACTTTTTAAAAGTTGACTTGGGTTCCTATGTGAAGAATGAATTGAAGCGGAGTAAATGTGGATGTGCAGAAATGAGTTAGGTAACTTTTGTGCTGGTTCTGGCGAGAGATGATGGTAACTCAGATTATTAGCATATCAGCAGTAAAGATAATGGGGACAGATCCAAGAACTATTTATGAGATAAAATTGACAAAATTTTTTGATTATTTTGAAGAGTGAAGCCGAAGGAAATATCAACAATAAAATTTTCATATGCATGTTATTCCTGTCTATTTGTTGACATTTTGATATTTTGAACACAAATATCTTCAAAATCAAACCCGTTTTTTTCCTTTAGCAAAGTAACTCTTCCTTCTAACTTCCCTTTTTATTTTTGACATATCTACCTCCAAGTGACCTAGGCTTAAAACAGTTTTCTTTTGTCACTGCTCTCATTCAATTAGTTACCAAATTTTAAGGACTTGACTTCTTCAGCATATAAGACAATAACTTCCTCCTTCTCTTTCTCCCCTTCCTCCCCTTTTGTCTTTATTACAGCTACTGACTGCTGTAGTCCTATTGTTAGATCATTAAACTGTACTTTTTATTCAAGTCTCTGAGCTCCTTGAGAGTAAGAGCAGTCTTTTTCATGTTGTATATTTGCTACCTAGCAGTGTGCATCTCAGCATGGTGAGCATAAAAAAATATTAAATGGAACAAAAATAAAATGTTTTTCTTGCTTCTTGTTTCTTCTGTAATTCTTCCTCTTTACCATGTATTTTTTCTCTTTCTCAAAGTCATTCAGGGACTTTTTTTTGCTTAAAGATAATTTGGTCTTAGGGCTGTGAGGTAATGAAAAACTGGCTGCTGGATACATAAAGCGAGTTGGGGATTTTCCTATACTAATTTAGTCAAATGTAATGCTTAAGCCCCTTTGCACTGTAACCCTTACTACCACAAAGGGCATCTTTTTTTCTGGGAAGTGAATAGAGCTGATACTAATATTTATTGATCAATCCCTACTGTTCAATAAAATTTAAAAGAATTCAAATTTTTATTATTTATCATTTAATATATATTTCTTAGCTGTCCTATGTTGTGTTATCTTCTTATTAGCTACTTCATGTTTTTGATAGTATCTTATATGTGTATGTAGAGTATATCATTTCATAGAAAGGGTTTGTAAGAAAAATATCCAAGTGTCTGTTGTGAAAATACCTATTTGTGATAAGTTTTGTGTGTCCTCATGTGAATGTTCATAATTATTTTTCATTTTTTTAAAAAATTTTTAGGAATAAGAAAATTTTAAATAAGAAGAAGTTGAAAAGAAAACAGAAGAGCAAATCAAAAGTGAAGACAAGAAGCAAGGTAAAGTTGTTGGTAATTTATAGGGAATAAGGACTTTTTCATTTAGTGATTTGAATAAAAATAGCAAGATTAAAAAGATATAAGTATACTTAGCAAACAATTTTATTTTTATGAGCTGAAGTAATTTTGTAAAAACACCTTATTATTTGGTTTCACTTTTAGTTTCATCTTTATTTTTGGGTGTTTCTTGACCAATATTCTAGAAATTAATATCTGTCTGGGTGTTGAAAATTATTTATTTTTGTTATATTTGATCAGTCCTTTTGGGGGAACATATCCATTACTCTTTTCTTTTTTCACTCTGACTGCAGGTACTAGAAACTGAGTAGAATTGGCTTGTGAGTTGGGACTTGGATTTGGGTTCGTCATATGCCTTTCTGGACATGAATTAGGGAGACTCTTGGTGTGACTATATTGTTCTGAACTTCTTTTGATGTTGGTAGCTGTGCAAAAGAAAAGGCAATATGAAATATTTAAACTAGGTGGGATCTTAGAGATCAAAGATCTCTTTTTTTCACCTAATGCAGAAATCTCTGTGAAATCCATCTGTTTTTTTCTTAAACATTTTCAGTGACCAGAGCCCACTTTATGTAACAGAGTCTATTTTTCTACTGAATAACAGTACTAAGAAACCAAGGTAGGAGGAAGAGAACAGTCATAACTATGATTTGTGAATAGCTCCACTTGGGGTTAAAGAAACAATAGCTGGGCCTGTGTATCACCTACAGAGGCCATTGTTTCCTGCCTTTCTAAATTATTGTTCTTGCTGTTGTAACTGAGAGAAATCTACTTAAAAAGTAGTAAACCTAAAATAAGATAAAAGGATGGAGGGATAGAATTTATTTAGTGACTCTTATCTTGACACAGCTGGATCCGGGGATTAAATAATATCATTAAATCTGTGTCTTCATCTCTTGTTTCTGCTTTCTTCTGTGTGTGGGCTTATTGCCTATGGTTACAGATTAATACTGCTGGCAGCTTCATTTTCTTTGAGCAAGAGGCACTGTCTTCTGCTAGTTCAAGCAGAAAGTCTTGGGAAGGATGTTTTATTTACCTGCGTCATTCATTTTGGCCAAGGAGATGGGGTGTTTTGATGGGTTAGACTGAATCACATTTTTTAACCATGTGATGGGTGGCGGATGAGCACCCTGATGAGCAGACCACATGGAATGGGGCCGGAGTGGTTACCCTAAGGAAAGTGTTTCTTGGCAGGCAGATAAATAATTTCTGATAACTATATCACTTCTCATTACTTCTGCTTTTGAGATAGAAGAGGGAAGTGGAGAGTATTCTTAATATACAGAAACCTCCGACAAATACAGTCATTCAGATTTCCAGCCTCTATTCCTTTTCCACTTTTTGACGCTACATGCAAAGTTATAGTATGGGAATCTTGAATGCTTTTTAAGTCCTTTTAAGGTTTCATTTTGTGATTTTCCTAAAGTGGTGGCATATGATATCCAGGACGAGGTAGAAAATCAGGGTCATTTGTCCCCTTCAATTCAGTCTGTATTAATAGCTTTGTATCCTTAGTAATTGAACCTTTCTTCTCTTGTCCTCAGTATTTATGTCTTCTTTTTAGGAGTAGCTTGTGATAAGAGTTGATATAAATAAATTCATTCATTTATTCCTCAGACATTAATTGCATGCTGAGTATGTGCAGGTATCATATTATGCTGGATATTTGGAATACAGAGATGAGTAAGAAGCATTTCTTGCTCATGAGGATATAAAATAATAAAATGATGGTATTAATCTTTTTGGCCTCTGTTACTGTTTTCAGATTATTTTTCATCTCCCCTCTTTTTTAAAGTTATTTTTAAAATGCCATTTAAGCACACTACTTCATATTCTTCTTTATTGCTGTCATTGATTCCTCTGTTTCTCCTCATCCATCAGCAATCTTCTTTATTTTTCTTCTAACCCAGGTTAGATATCACAGTCTATCTTTTTAGAAAAACTCTTGCTTAATCTACTATGTTAGTTCCCTATGGCTGCTGGAACAAATTACATAAATTTGGTGGCTTAAAACAACACAAGTAATCTTATGTCTCTGGAAGTTTCAAGTCCAAAGTGGATTTCACTAGGCTAAAATCAAGGCTGTGTTCCATCTGTAGGCGCTAAGGGAATCCATTTCCTTGCCTTTCCAGCTTCTAGAGGCTGCCAGAATTCCTTGGGTTGTGGCCCTCTGCCATCGTCAAAGCCAGTAGTGAGTGGCTAAATTTTTTCATACTTCTGACACTTTTCTGTTGTTTCATCTCTTTCTCTGACTGTCCTGCCTCTCTTTTTCACTTATGGGGACCTTTGTGATTATATTGGGTCCATCCAGATAATCCAGCATAGTCTCTCCATTTCAAGATCCTTAGTTTAATCACATCTGCAGTGTCTCTTTTTCCATGTAAGGTAACATACAGGTTCTGAGAATTAGCATACAGATGTTTTTGGAGACCATTCTGTCTGCCACATGCCCCTTGTGTATTTATTATACTCATTTGATAAAACTCAGTCTTCTATGAATCTAGCTGTTTTCTCTTTCCCTGTAGCTGAGTTCCTGTGCTGCTAAAGGAAGTTAAACATGAGTTAATGATAATAATACACGCTCATAATCATTAATCTCAAATAGACCTTCCATAGCCAGACTGTCTTATTATTTTTTCTGGTCAATAGTTCTTCCATTTTCTCCTGCGATTATTTCAAACTTAGGCATTTTCCTCAAACCTCTGATAATTCCTACCCTGATGCATATGACTTCACTTTCTTACAGGAGAAATCAAATCCATCACTCAGAAAACTTCCTCAATATCTTGATACTAAATGTGTCAGTCTTAGGTCAGGTTCCTTAACAGCAGATCCTGAGATAGGTATTTAAAGTGTGCAATTCAGTGAGTTTTGAAGGCAGCATATGACTTCACTTTCTTGCAGGAGAAATCAAATCCGTTACTCAGAAAACTTCCTCAACATCGTGATACCAAATGTGTTAGTTTTAGGTCAGGTTCCTTGATAGCAGAGCCTGAGATAGGGATTTAAAGTGTGCAATTCAGTGAGTTTTGAAAGATGACATGTACACGTGAAACCACAACTGCAGTCAAGGTTCAGAACATTTCCATCATCTCCAAGGGTTTTCTCATCCTCTGCTGCATTTCGTCCCTCCCTACATCCCTGGCTCTAGATAACCACAGATGTATTTTCCGTCACTGTAGATTAGTTTTCATTTTCTAGAATTTCATATCAATGTGATCATATTGTATGCTTTTGTATCTGGCTTCTTTCCCTCAGCATAAAGATTTGTGTTCATGTTGTATATATGAATAGTTCATTCCATTTTTTTTGCTGTTGTTATCCCATTGTGTAGATACATAACAATTTGTTGATCCACTCACCTGTTGATGGACATCTTGGTGTTGTTTCCAGATTTTGGCCATTTCAGATAAAGCAGCTGTGAATGTTTGTATACCAGTCTTAGTGTGGATATGTATTTTCATTTTTCTTGGGTGAAGACTGAGGAGTGGAATGGGTAGGCCATATTTCTTTTGGTGATTTGCCAGAAGGACTCATAAGGCTCAAAAGCAATTTATACTCACAGCTAAGATTTATTACAACAAAGGATACAGAGTAAGCAGCAGGAAAAAATATACGTATTGGTATTGTCCAGGGAGTTATGGCATAGGCTTCCTAGCTCTTCCTTGACTGAGCATGGAGAACATGCTTTCTCTCTGGCAGTTAACTACAGGGCAATGTGTGGAATGTGTCTGTTCAGGTTGAGCCTTAGTGTCTGAGACTTTTTGTGGGTCTGGTCACCTGGACATATCCTTCTAAGCCACCAGCCGTGGTGAGTAAAACTCAGGTGCACTTTATCAATCTTGATGTTTGTGCAAAGCAATCTGATAGTCCAGGAGGCGTGGTCCATTGCTCCAGGTGTTTATAACAAAATCATCAGTAACTACCATAAAGAAAACTCTAAACATCCGCATTCCAGAGGGTTAGCCAAGGGTCATACATAGAAATGCAAGGAGTAAGCAATCAGGCTTGCAGTGTTAACTTTTTCCTCACAGGTGGCATGGTAAATGTATGTTTAGCTTTTTAAGAAACCGAAAAACTCTTTTCCAAAGTGGTGGTCCCATTTGATAGTCCCACCCAGTATTATATGACAAATCTGGTTGTTTTACATCTTTGCAAACACATGGCATTGGCTTTTTATTTTTTACTTTAGTCATTCTATTAATTATATATGGGTTTATCACTGTGGTTTTAGCTTGCTTTTCTCTAATCATGTGAACATCTTTTCATGTCCCTTTGGCATTCATATCTTTTTATTGTGAAATGTCTATTCAGATCTTGCTTCCTTATTTTTATTATTATTTGTCTTCTCATTATTGAATTGTTAGATTTCTTTATATATTCTAGATACAAGTCCTTTTTCAGATATCTGTATTCCAAATAAATTCTCCTATGGCTTGCTTTTGGGGAAAAAAATGCCATTTTACTGATACTGAATTTTTCAACCTGTGAACATGGTATATCTCTCCATTTATTTAAGTCTTCTTTAATTTTGCTCAGCAATGTTTTTTAGTTTTCAGTGTATAGGGCTTGCACATATTTTATTAAATTTATTTATAATTATTTTATATTTGTTATGTTATTGTAAATGCTGTTTTTTAAAAAATTTGTTTTGAGATGATTTCAGTGGGAATGCAGTTGTAAGAAGTAATTTAGAGATATCCTATATACCCTTCACACATTTATCCCCATGTACAGCCATACAAGCTATACATCTTGTATAGCTGTAGTACAGTATCACAACCAGGAAGTCAACATTGATGCAGCCTATCAATCTTATTCAGATTTCACTAGTTTTACATATACTCATTTGTGTGTATGTATGTTTGTGTGCTCCAAGTTCTGTGTAATTTTATCACATGTGTAGGTCCATGTGACCATTACCACCATCAGTATATACAACAATTCCATCACAAGGATCCTTTGTGCTACCCTGATAGCTACAGCCATCTCCCTTTCTCACCCTTTCCTTAGCCTCTGGCAACCACTAATCTGTTCTCCATTTCTATAATTTTGCCATTTCAAGAATGTTATCTAAATGGAATTTTTCAGTATGTGATCTTTTAGGATTGGCTTTTTTTTCCCCACTTGGCATAATTTCTTTGAGATTCATCTAAGGTGTTGCATATATCAGTTAGTTTGTTCCTTTTTATTGCTGAGTGAGCATTTCATGGTATGGATGTACCACAGTTTGCTTAACCATTTATCCATTAAAAGAAATCTGGCGTCTGGGGGCTGGGCATGGTGGCTCATGCCTGTAATCTCAGGACTTTGGGAGGCCAAGGGGGAAGGATTGCTTGAGGCCAGGAGTTCGAGACCAGCCCGGGCAACATAGCCAGACCTCGTCTGTACAAAAAAAATAAAAAATAAAAATGAGCTGGGCATCACTATAGTGACACACTTCTAGTTCCAGCTACTCAGGAGGCTGAGGCAGGAGGCTGAGACAGGAGGCTTGCTTGTGTCTAGGAAATTGAGGCTGCAGTGAGCTATGAGCATGTCATAACACTCTTGCATGGGCGACAAAGCAAGATCCTGTGTCTAAAAAACAAACAAAAATCTTGGCTGCTTCTAGTTTTTGGCTATTTTAAAATAAAGCTGCTATGAAAATTAATGTACTGGTTTTTGTGTGAACGTAAGTTTTTATTTCTTGGGTGTAAATGTCCAAGAGTGCAGTTGTTGGATTATATTGTATGCATGTGTTTAGTTTTGTAAGAAATTGCCATAGTTTTTTTCCAGAGTGGCTATACCATTTTATATGACCATCAGCAGTGTATAAATGATCCAGTTTCTTCTTATCGTCACCAGCATCTGGTGGTGTCACCATTTATTTTAGCCATTCTGATAGGTGTGTACTATATCTTGTTTTATTTTAATTTGCATTTTCCCATTAGCTAATGATGTTGAACTTGTTTTCATGTGCTTTTTTGCCTTCTGTGTAACTTTTTCAGAGATATGTCTGTCTTTTGCATATTTGCTAATTGGATTCCTTGTTTGTTTTGCTGTTGAGTTTTGAGACTCCTTTATATATTCTGGATACTCATCCTCTTTTGGATATGTGGTTTACAAATATTTTCTCCTAGTCTGTGACATTAATGCTGTTATTTTAAAAATTACATATTTTAATTGTTCATTCCTAGTAAATGGATGTACTTTCATTTTTATATACTAATCTTGTATACTTTGACTTTGCTACATCCACATATTATTTTTGGTAGCTTTTTTGCAGATTCCTTAAGATTCTCTACATGTCTTTCTGTAAATAAAGACATTTCTTTTTTAAAAGATACTTTTTCTTTTCTAACTCTGCCTTTTTTCTCTTTTTCTTGGCCTGTTGCACTGTGTAGGGTATCTAGTATAATGTTGAATTGTGTTGCTGAGAGTAGATAAGTTTGCCTTGCCTTGTTCACAATCTTGGAAGACATTCAGTCTATTATCATGTTGGTTGTGGTTATTTCATAATTACCCTTTATCAAATTGAGAAAATTCCCTTCTATTCCTAATTTACTCAGACTTTTTTTTTTTAAATCATGAATTGGTATTGTATTTTTGCCAAATGCTTTTTCTGTGTTTATTTGCAGTATTTTATGTTTTTGCTTTATTATTTTTATTGGGATGGGGAATTACACTGATTGCTTTTCCAGTGTTGTGCAAAGATTGTCCTGGGTTAAACCCCAGTTGGTCCTGATGTATTTTTTTTTTAATATATTGTTAAATTTGGGTTGCTAATATTTGCTTGTTTTTAGTATCTTTGGAGGACTTACAAGTTACATGCCAATTTAACTTTAATATAGTTTGTATTTAACAAGAGTTATTTCTATTTTTCCTATTCTTTATGGAAGAAGGGTAGAATTTTAGGACCAAGTGTTTTTGGTACTTGAGGTATCATTTTATTTATTGTAGATACTTCCTCAACATACTCTAATTGGTGGAACTTACATTTGTAAAATATCTTAAAATAGTTCTTTATAATGTAGATGTTGATCTTGAAAGTGTGGTTGCAGTCTGATGAATACAATACCGGGCACAAAAGAGAAATTGTTTACTTTTAACAAATTATCAAGCACATGATTTTTAGCCTTTATTGACACTGATAGCTAAGAGAGAGCTCAGGGAACCATATGTTAATAATCTGCAGTTTTCTTGGCATTACTCTTATTTGATGAATGAGAGTGAAATGAGAAGAATTGATGAAAACTAAGGGTTTTATTTTTGAAGTCCTAATTTCTGTGTAAATTCCTATATCTACTTTTAAAAGAATTCAAAAGGTAATTCAGCATTTGTAGTAGGTCATTGAGACTATACAGTATATCTGGTATCCCTTAGAAAGGCAGCAAATTAATTTCCTTTGATATGACACTGCAGCAGTTAAGTTTGTTGGCTCTATTTCTATCATGGGGATTAAAGGATATTTCTAAGTTTTTTGCCTATCTTTTTCCAGCCCTTGTTAGACTGGTTATTGCTGTGTTACTCAAAAAATAGTGTAGTAGAAAGGTACTAGAAATTGAATCCATAGATTTAGACTGTCTTTGCTATGTCACTTATGTGACTTTTGCAAGTTGGTTAGTCTGTTTAATCTTTACTTCTTTATTTAAAATGGGAATTGATGATGTTGGAAAAGAATGTGAAATTGAAATATTCTATCTTGTATTTCAGTCTGAAAACTTGGAGAATACAGTAATCATACCAGATATCAAACTACATAGCAATCCTTCTGCTTTCAATATTTACTGCAATGTACGCCATTGTGTTCTGGAATGGCAGAAAAAGGAAACGTCATTGGCAGCCGCATCCAAGAACTCTGTGCAGAGTGGAGAATCAGATAGTGATGAAGAGGAGGAATCCAAAGAGCCCCCTATTAAGCTTCCAAAGGTAAGCCACTGAGTTCTATTTAGATGCATAACCTACCAGTGTTCTGGCTATAACACACACACACATATATATATATGTGCATTGCTAAAATATCTTGCTTTTTGTAAATTAGTGCACTAAAAATTACATGGCTTATGGGTAAAAATAGGGTTGGAGCAGACCAGGAAAACTTTATGCACTTTATAACTAGAGTGCTAACAAAGTCAATGATTGGTAACTCACTGGGGAGTACTTGGAAAGGCCAGGCAGGGAGATCAGTGAGTTGGAGTCTCTTATAGGAGTTACTAAAAATGTACAAAAGCAGTAGAGTGGAAATGCTGGCATAGAGGCGTTGATCCCTGGCAGATGACAATGGAGCTCTAAGCCAGTAGGCTGACAGTGAGGTGAGTATGAGAGAGTGCAAACTGCCACAAGCCAAAGCCCTGGAAAGCTGTGGCTGCTCCCCGCTGGGAGCCCGGGGTGCAGGTATGCATTTTTATTTTTCTTGAAATAGAACTGGAAAGGCTCCTGGCTGTGCAGTAGCGGAGCTCAGAGCCTTTTCCTTTTCTACCTGATCTTACAATTGTACTCTTGATATTCTGGCTCCCCTTGCTTAGGGAAAAAAATCACATATGAATCAACCCAACTTATACAATATTCTGATATCACTGCCTTATTTAAAGAAGCATATAAGCTAACTGGCATTATAGAAACATGCACTGTAGGATAAACTACTCTTAATATACTCTGTTCTGTTTTGGTATTGATATATTTCAAAACTGTAGTGTTATTTTACATATAATTTTTTCTGTATTATAGGTGTAGCATTTCTAACAAAAGAGGTAAAAATATAGACATATTTTTAAAGTGGTACCTTTTTTTTTTTTTTATTGGGGGAAAACTACAAAGCATTTACAGTACAATGTTTACAGTCACAATTCGTGGTGAGCTGATTTCCCAAAATATGTTACCACTCAAGTTGACTTATCTTGTTACATTCAAAAACCTACTCTGTCAAAGTAGTCCAGAGAGTACATACATAGTGCTCCTAAAGTAGTACCTTTATATGATTCGTGCATATTATTTTTTCTAAATATAGACATGTTTAAAAATGATTCCTTTATTATAAATGATTCCTATATATTGCCTTTTTTCTAAACTGATATCTTAAAACTATGCTTTGAAAACTTGTATAAATGTGTGAGACATCATGTAAACATTTTTCTGCTAGGAAATAGCAGCATAGATGGAACCTGTGTTCCTTGTTCTGATTTCTCTTGCACATCTTGTGATGGCTGGTTATTCCTAAGTGCACCACCACCCTTAATCATACTGTCAGGTTCTTCTCACCTTATTCTCAACATATGACTTGCTGCATATTTCATAGGGTATTAAAGGTTTTGTGGATTTTCTCAGCTTCTTGATCAGCCATCTTCAAATTATCTTTATCTCCTCCTGTTTCAGAGCAGGACCCTTCTTATTCCCTCTGTCTCTAGTGTCTTAACTGTACCTACTTTGTTAGCTTCTTTCTTTAATCAAAACAAACATGCTTATTTTTTCCATGGAAGGCCCCCCAAGTAGAAAATCATGGTCTCTGATTGTCATTTCTTATGCTTATTTAGGAGAGATTGAGGGGGAAAACACACACACACACACACACACACACACACACAGAGTTAAGTTAGATGTAAGGCTGTGTAATTTACTTTTAGTCAGAATACCATTCTGTATATGGGTGAGTCACACTGTACTGTAGTAATCAAGCTGCTTAAGTTCCGTATTGGGAAGGGAAAAAAGCCCAGAGAAATCTTTTACACAGTATGAGGTTTTGAACAGTAAACTGTAATTCAAATGAAAAGGTATGCATAATCAAGAACAACAGGTTCTTAAGCTATTTTAAAACATCAGGATAAATGAGTATTAAAGAAATAAAATATCAGGCATTCTTAAGGTAACTTTTTGTTTCAGCGTAATTAACAGAGTCAAAAGGGAATCCTTCAAAGAAAATTAAAAGAAGATCAGATAGCCCAAGTGGTTAATACTTAATTTTCTACGAAGTACTGACCTGTCCAAAGTATAGGGGATAAGAACATGGGTTATGGAGCCAAACTGCTTAGATTCAAACACTCACCATTAAAATTACTAGTTCTGTGATGCTGGGAAAGGTATTTGACGTATCTGTGCCTCAGTTTTGTCATCTATAAATTGGTGGTAGCATCTACATTATAGAGTTGTAGTGACAATTTAAATGAATTAATGGATGTTGAGTGCTTTAGAGAGCAGAACCTGATACAAAGAAGTGCTCAATAAATGTTAGCTGTAGTTATTAGTGTCAGGTTAGTGCAAACAAGAAAATGTGTAGGTGCAAATGAATTTGAGTTACTTCTCAAGGAAATCTTCAATTCATTAAGAAATATTTTATATCTAAGGTAATGAACCTTCTAGAGCAGTGGTCCCTGATCTTTTTGGCACCACGGACAGGCTTCATGAAAGACGGTTTTTCTGTGGACCGGGGTAGGGGGTAGGGGGAGGGAGGTGGAACTCAGGGAGTGGCTGTAAATACAGATGAAGCTTTCGCTTGCTTGCCTCCTGCTGTACAGCGTGGTTTGTAACTGGCCACAGACCCAATACCTGTCTGTAGCCTGGGGATTGAAGATAGCAGTTCTAGTGAATCAGCATGATCGTAAGATGAATGAGATATGAAGAGGGAGGAAGAAACGAAGAGATGGCTCTTTGCAGAAGCAATCTGAATGCTGTGGATTGGGACATGGGTAGGGAGTGAAACTTTTCAGGTGATTTTTTTTGGCTCTTTGAATGACATGAAGGATTGACACTAAGGAGGAGATGGGATCTTTAGGATCTGAAGTGGTGGGAATTGGCGGGCATGTGAGAAATGTTGACATTTTTCTCATCTTTTTGACCATTTCTGTGCCTCAGCCCCAAATGGGCTATCTTTTGTTTCAGTTCCTTCCTTTTCTTTGTTCTCCTGTTGTACCTCCTACACTTGTGGCTGTCCCTTTCCTTCTCACCTGAGGTTTCTCTCTTCTACTCCTTTTTTTCCTCACATGATTAAGACAGTTTTTAATCTGTTGTTGAAATGTCATTGTAATACAATTTTATTTTTCCATTGACTTTTCTTTTCTTTTCTTTTCTTTTTTTTTTTGAGACAGAGTCTGACTCTGTTGTCCCAGCTAGAGTGCCCTGGCTTCTCAGCCTAACTCACAGCAACCTCAAACTCTTGGGCTCAAGCAATCCTTCTGTCTCAGCTTCTCGAGTAGCTGGGACTACAGGCATGCGCCACCATGCCCAGCTAATTTTTTCTATTTTTGGTAGAGACGGGGTCTAGCTCTTGTTCAGGCTGGTCTCAAACTTCTGAACTCAAATGATCTGCCTGCCTCAGCCTCCCAGAGTGCTAGGATTATAGGCGTGAGCCACCATACCTGGCTTTATTTTTCCATTGACTTTTAAAAGTTAGTTAAATTGAATTTGGCTGTTATTTAGACCTTGATTGTCACTTTTTTTGCTTTTTGTTTTTGTGTTTTGTGGGTCAGTAATCATTGGTATTTTAAAAAGCTTCTTACCCCTTAATGATTCTATATGAAGTTTTTTACCCAGCTCAAACTGTCTGTTACTGATAATCCAGATTCTCTAAAGCTTTCCAAATTTTCTAGCTACATAATTTTTAAGTAGTAATACTTAGGATTCATATTTCCCATTTGAACTCATTTGAAGCCAGTCATGCCACATATTTTATTAAAAAATGTCAACTTACATAGACTTATTTATTTCTTAATTCAGTATATTCTTTTTTGAGTTTGTAGCCAGCATTGTATTAGCCCTGAGAACAAAAGAATGAGACATAATTCCTGCTCTTAAGAAAGCATTGTCTAGTAGGGATAGCAAGCAGGCCAATATATAACTGTTGTCTAGTGCCTTAAGGATTTACAGGCTATGTAGGTACAGTGGAGCACAGGGAGGAAGGACTACATGCTGGCTGAGATGGGGAGCTGAGATAGAGAGCAGAAACTAGGTCATAGAGGGCCTTATGTGCCATGTAACTGATTCAGATATTGTCTTGTGAATAGGAAATACTGAAGATTTTAAACAAAAGAGGATGATCAGACTTGCATTTTATTTTAGTAAGATTACTTGGGTGCTGATAAGGCATATCCACTAAAGGGTGGTGAGATTAGAAGCAGAGGAACCAGTGGGCAGTTACTGCAGTTGTCTAAGAAGTGTTAATGAGGGTTGGAATTATGGTAGTGACAATGTTTTGAATACAAGAAATGTTAAGGAAGCAGAATTGACAGAAATGGTAATTAGTTGGCTGTGAAGGCTGAAAGAGAAGGCAGAATCAAAGCCTATTCTTAAAGACTCTGCATGGTGATGCCATTTACTTGAAGAGGGAGAATTGGAGGTGTAACAGTGCTTGGCCAAAATGATGAGTAAGTTTAGTTCTGCACGTACTGATTTTAAGGTAAATGTGAAATGTCCTGCGTGTACTATGTAGGGATGAAGTTCAAAGGAAAGGTGCCAGCTAGGAATATAGATTTGTGAGTTATCACTGTGTGGGCACAAGTTGAAACAAAATTCTTTGAGAGGAACAGGTGGGATTAAGAACATTGAAAAAACAAAATAGCTTTGACAAATTAAAAGAATAGTTTTTTCCTAAGGTGGAAGAGAAGGGAATAAGTTGGTGGTAGTGGTAGATAAATTTGTACATTCGAGGATAGGAACTTAGACGTTTCACCCTCACGCTTTCTGAGAAGCAGAATTCTTCCTCCTCTTCTCCATCTCCCTCCCTCTCTCTCTCCTCCACTGTTTCCTCCTCCCCTCTTCTCCCTTCCCCTATATTTTAAATTTTCTATTATTTGTAAATACTATCTCTACTAAACATTTGCTTTATACAATTTTAAAAAGCAGTGTTGTTGTAGAGTTCATGCTACAATAATATGTAAACCCAATTTTGATTTCTTTTTGAGCTTTTCAAATGTATTCTGTAAGAATTGGAACTGATTCTAGGATGTTTTAATAGAACAAGATAGAATTTTTAATGGCAAAGGGTTACTGCTAAATATAAATGTGATGCAACTAAACTTTTATATTTATACTTATTAGTGAAATGATAATGTCACTTTTGGAAATATATGATTTGAGGAGAGCAAAATAAAACCTTGAAAGACTCATTATATCATTTTTATTTTTGGTCTGGTATGTTTTTATCTCAACTTTCCTAGCATTAATGTTGGACTGGCTATATTGGGTAGTTATTTGGGCTTTGTGTTCCTTCATCTTCCAAGCATAATAGATAGCCTTCAGAATTTAATTATTTGAAAGCAATAGCAAAGATGAAATTCAGTAAATTTACAAAAACTACTTCTGAAGAGAAATGGAAAGCTATGTGTTGGGTGGTTAGTTATGGTTCATTATTCAGAATATTGAAGCTTAGTGCGTTATCTAATTATAATTATTATTCCAGGCTAGGTGCAGTGGCTCATACCTGTAATCCTAGCACTCTGGGAGGCTAGGTGGGAGGATCGTTTGAGCTCAGGAGTTTGAGACCAGCCTGAGCAAGAGCGAGACCCTGTCTTTACTAAAAATATACACAGAAGTTAGCTGGACAACTAAAAATACATAGAAAAAAATTAGCCAGGCATGGTGGTACATGCCTGTAGTACCACCTGCTCGGAGGCTGAGGCAGAAGGATCACTTGAGCCCAGGAGTTTGAGGTTGCTGTGAGCTAGGCTGATGCCATCGCACTCTAGCCGGGGCAACAGAGTAAGACTCTGTCTCAAAAAAAAAAAAAAAAATTATTATTCCATTTAAAAGTCATATTAATTAATTTTGCTAATTATAATGGCAGTACATATTCATTATAGATAATTTGAAAAAATATAGAACAATTTTTATAACAAGGAAAAGAAATTAGAAGTATTTTTAAATCCCATTAGCTATAAATATCCAATATAAACATTTTTATTTCTTTTCTCTTTCTATGCACACATTAAAAATATATCTATTTCTATAGAAATAGATTTCTGTAGAAATCTATTTCTACAGAAATGAAATGATGAAATGATGATGATGAAATGTAATTGCAGTACAATTTTCTTTCTCCTCATACTTTTTCTAATATTGAGGGATGAGGAAGTATGTGTTTTCAAGACTACAAGATAAGCTTTAAACTGTAAAGTTCAATTTGAAAGTTTTCATATTTTTCATAAAATACTCAGTTACATAGTAGAAAAAGACTCATTTAAGAACATGTTTGGTACTTCTGTTCAGTATTTCAGAGCTAAATATTAATAATTCTTTAATAGTTGGAAAACTTGAGGTTGATGTTTATGTTGTATATTGAATACATATTATGATTCTGGAAATGAATTAGTTTTCGCACTTATTAAACAAAAAGTCTACTGTGAATCAAGATATGAATGATTAGTGAGAATCCACAATGTTTAACTTACACAGATGAGGAAATCTCTGTTGCGGTCATTATGACTAAAATTTTATGGGTTTGTCTCACTAAAACAGGCTAGCACCCTGTTCCTAGGCAGCCTACCTGAGTTACCTATTGTCATACATTTGTTATTATACCTTAAACTTACCAAAGATTAGGAACCTGTTCATTAAGCAGCCTTACTATTTCTGGCAAGGTTCAATAATTACTATAGGAAACTTACTTACACAAATGAACACAGTTAAAAATGTCATCTGTAAAGAATCTTCGTGGAATTATGAAAAGTCATGGTGGGTGGTAGAGTAAGCAATCTTAAATAATGATAGAATATGGTGGTCTCCCATTGGCCTGGGACTAGAGCCCCATATTTTATATGTAGGAGATCATTGACTTCAGATTTCTGTTTTCTGTAAGTATATAAGTAGATGCAAATCTTGGACAGCATGTTTTTATTTTCTAGTCCATTCCAGGGGAAAAAAACTATATCAAATGAAAAAATTTCATAGCTTAGTATATTTAATCAATTGAAACTCTATGCAAGCTCTTCTGTAATATTAGTTATAATCAAGCCTGCTAGAATTTAGATAACTTTTCTAAAGGCAATTCTATTAGTTATTTGACTTCTCAGTTATATGCATATTTTTCAGCAACCTTACAAATGATCATCAGAACTGCAGTTGACTTGCCTGCAACTGATTTTATCCTTGCCTGGAAAATGTATTTCTGAGATGCAGTGGTAAAGCACACAACTGAGTGAATAGTTAAGTATTTATTGTGTGCCCATCACGTGCTAGGAGGTGGGCTAGGCATGGGAAATTAAGCCATTTAAGACATGTTCCTTGTTAATAAGGAGACCGCAGTATAGTTGGGAAAATAGAAATAAAAATAGTTATACCACTATAGGGTAATAAATGCTATAAAAGAGGTTTGGACTGGGTAAGAATTATATACATGGCTTATTTACCCTATTACATTATAAACTGTACAGGACAAGGTCTCATATACCTTCATATTTCCTATAGTGAGTTGCACAAAGTAAGTGATTAGGAGATATTTATGTAATATATAAATTAATGCAATAATTTCAGCAGAGAGAATATTCTTCCACTATGGTGTCCAATAAAATTAATGCTTTGAGGTATCTCTCGTAATTAGTCTTATTTTAACTTTTTCTGTTGCTTCTCCAAATAATTTACTTTTAATAACTCCTGATGAGATCTTATAAATCTGGTTCTCAAAATGTTGACACTGACTAAGAAATGGAATTTCATTGTCTCTTGTTTTATCAGTCTTCTGAGGGTATGACCTTATACCAGTTCATTACAATTTGCCCATTCAGTCTTTAGTTACAGATTTATCTCTTTTGCTAGATAGTGAGTCAGATTTTTCTTGGTCCTGATGAGGAATGATAAGATACTAACATAAAAGAACTGAAAATAATTACAAGAAGTTTTTAATTCTTTTTGTAATCATCCTGCAAGAATAAGGGATACCACCTATAAATAATATGGTGATTGTATCATTGTAGGAAAGGCTAAGATGAAAAGTTCCTTTTTTAATCCTTTCACTATATGTGCTGTGTTGACTATTTCTAATTATAAATAACAATTGACATGACTTTTAACAAAAATAGTACTGAGTTTTACTTGAGTAAAACCAAATGAACTTTGTAAATTAATGCAGTTTATTTCTTCTGAGTGAGAATGCAATCTAGTCTCTAGTTCACCATTTTAAACTATTTTCGCGATGTTTTATTACATCTCCATAATAAAACTCCAAGTAGCTAAAACTGCTTTTTAAACAGTGTAACTAGGTTCATGCAATTAGGTTCTCACATGTGGGTCTAATAAAATCCACATAGCCAAGTAGGAAAAAGGCACAAACTCTAGTCCAGACCAGCAGCGTAGTCCTCAGACCAGCAGTATCAGCTTTTTGTGTAACCAAATGATTTTCTAAATCTTCATGTTAAATGTACTAGGTTTAAAAAAAATGTTGCTTTTTATTTTTGCCTTTTAAATATTGCAATAGTTTATCATTTTCTTTGGAAGTAACTTGCACCAAATGAGCTTCCTGGAAGGTGTTCTTAGCTTACATGTTATAAAGTATAATTTTTTTTTCATCTTAAATAGATTATTGAGGTTGGACTTTGTGAAGTTTTTGAATTGATCAAGGAGACGCGATTTTCTCATCCATCCCTGTGTCTCAGGAGTCTCCAAGCTCTGCTCAACGTGCTTCAGGGTCAGCAGCCTGAAGGCCTCCAGTCAGAGCCACCCGAGGTCCTAGGTAAGAGCTCAGACTCATCAAGTGAAGCATTTAAAAGTGAATATAATTAATATTAGAGTATTGTACATTTGAAAGTTGCTAAGAGTAAATTTTTAATGTTCTCTCCACAAAAGATGTTAAATATTTGAGGTGATAGCTATGTTAACTAGATTGATTTTCAAATTATTTATTCCACATTGTATTCATAAATCATAACATCACTTTGTACCCCATAAATTTATACAATTATGAATTGTCAATTTATAATTTTGAAAAAGTGAATAGCTTCTCTTAGGAAGCTATTGTAATGCAATCTTTATTTAAGTAGTAGGGATATAAGTTTTAAGATATTTTGCTGTAGTTCCACTAGAGTTATGGCTTAAAAGTTGTAGTTCATGCATAGTCATTTCTTGATTATTGTGATGATGGGGGAAAGCAAAACATAAATCCTGGAATCCAGAAATAATCTCAAACCTTTAATTCACTATTGACTTAAATTGTTCTTATTAAACCTTTGGCTAAAATAGCTAACGATCACTTTCTTTAACTTTGGTAGTTTTAAAAAATAGGGAAAAAGGAATAAATGTTATAATCCAAAACAGTACAATTAGTTTCCAAATTGAGAGGGCATTTCTTTTGTATTCAAAATAAATAAAAATCTATTTGGGTTATAGATGAAGCTTCTGACTTAGTAGCAACTTTTAGTAAATGAAAGTGTTTGTTTTTCTTAAAGTGTGTTTCAATTTTAAGGATGCTTGCCTTTCATTGCCAGTGATTTAGGCTTAATACATAATCCTATAAACAAGTTAAGAGCTTTTATTTAAAGGATATTAAGGAATAGAAATATAGGTGGAAGCATAATTTTTAATTTGACGAATGGCTTTTCTCTACTGCTAACCATGGGCATCCAGTTTAGAGTTTTCTAGATACTTCTGGTATTACCGGAAACTTCTCAGAAGTGCTAGAGCTGTGATTCGCAAGCATTAGCATGTATCAGAGTCGTCTGGGCCCTACCTATGGAGTTTATGATGTAGTAGATTTGAGGGGGAGCCCAAGAATTTGCATTTGGAATAAGTTGCTGGCTGATGCTGATATTGTCAGTCTAGGGACTGCACATCTGGACTAGAGTTTGGTTGTTTTTCTCTATTTGGCCATTTGGATTTTATTAGACCCACATGTGAGAAATTAATTGCATGAACGTAACCAAATGTAGATTTTTGTGGTTTGGGTCACAGATAGTGATTAAGGGTTGTGTTTGATTTTGTTGTTTTGTTTTAGTGGGTGAGAGGGATGCTAGCCATTAAAACAACAACCCCCACCCCTCTCTCACACACACACACACACACACACACACACACACTTGTTAAATGCTATTGCCAAATAAAAGTTGTCATATATTGAGAAGCAGTCATCTTGTTGGTTATTGTTATACCAGTGATCATATTAATATTGTGATGTGCTACTTGGCTTGACAGCATTTTACTGAAGATTTGATTTATTTAAGAATATCTTGGCCGGGCACGGTGGCTCACGCCTGTAATCCTAGCACTCTGGAAGGCCTAGGCGGGAGGATCGCTCAAGGTCAGGAATTCGAAACCAGCCTGAGCAAGAGCAAGACCCCATCCCTACTAAAAATAGAAACAAATTAATTGGCCAACTAAAAATATATAGAAAAAAATTAGCCAGGGATGGTGGCACATGCCTGTAGTCCCAGCTACTCAGGAGGCTGAGGCAGAAGGATTGCTTGAGCCCAGGAGTTTGAGGTTGCTGTGAGCTAGGCTGACGCCCTGGCACTCATTGTAGCCCGGGCAACCCACCGAGACTCTGTCAAAAAAAAAAAAAAAAAAAAAAAAAAAGCACTGAATATAAAATAAAATTTGATTAAAAATGGACTGCATCAAGAGCAAAAAATCTGCTTATCAAAGGCACCAGTAAGAAAATTAAAAGGCAGCCGGGTGCAGTGGCTCATGCCTGTAACCCTAGCACTCTGGGAGGCCAAGGCAGGAAGGTCGCTTGAAGCCAGGAGTTTGAGACCAGCCTGAGCAAGAGAAAGACCTCATCTCTACAAAAAACAAAAAAATTAGCCAGGCGTGGTGGCATGCACATGTAGTCCCAGATACTTGGGAGGCTGAGGCAGGAGGATCCCTTGAGCCCAGGAGTTGAGGTTGAAGTGAGATGTGAAGATGCCACTGCACTCTAGCCCTGAGTGACAGAGTGAGACCCTGTCTCAAAAAAAAAAACAAAAAAATAGAAAAAAAGAAAATGAAAAAGCAAAGACAGATGGTATCCAAAATACATAAAGAACTCCTACCTAAAGACTAAAAACCCAATAAAAAACATTCAAAGTACTTGAACAGATACTTCATAAAAGAAGATATGCACATATGCTCAATATGATTAGTCATCAGGGAAATACAGATTAAAGCTACAACAAGATTCCATTTCATACCCTTTACAGTGGCTAAAATTTAAAAGACTAACAACACCAAATGCTGGAAAGGATGTGGAGAAATTAGAACTCTCAGATATTGCTAGTGGGACTATAAAATGGTAAAAACAACTTTGGGAAATTGTTTGGCAGTTTTTAAATGAAGGTAAATATATATTTACCATATGACCCAGCAATGTATTTACCAAGAGAAATGAAAACACATGTCCATACGAAGACTTGTTCCAGTCTGTTTATGGCAGCTTTATTCAGTCTAGCCCCAAAATAGAAACAACCCAAATATCCATCAAGGTGGCTATAGAAGCAAACTGTGGTGTGTCCATACCATGGAACACTACTCAGCAGCAGAAGGAAAAAACCACTGAGACACACAACACGGATGGATCTTAAAAGCATTATGTTGAGCAGAAGAAGCCAGACACAACAAAGAGCACGTACTCTAAGAACAGGCAAAGCCATCTGTGGTGAGAGTCCAGACAGAGTTTGCCTGCTGGGGTGCCGCAGAAGGGGCAGTCAAACAGACTGCAGAGGATGCAAAGTCCCATGTCTTCACTGGGAGGTAATTACATGGCTGTAATCATGTATCAAAAAATCATGTAACATGTATCAAAACTAATTGAATGATACACTTAAGATCTGCATTTCACTCTTTCTTCAATTAAAAAAAAAGAAGAGCCAGGCATAGTGGCATGTGCCTGTAGTCCCAGCTACTCAGGAGGCTGAGGCAGAAGGATCGCTTGAGCCCAGGAGTCTGAGGTTGCTGTGAGCTAGGCTCACGCCACGGCACTCTAGCCCGGGCAATAGAGTGAGACTCTGCTTCCAAAAAAAAAGAAGGAAAATATTTGCGGTTTTGACACTCAAGCCGGCCTCACCTTGGAGCACAGGGGCTCCCAACTCCCCCGGATGTCCTCCAGGACACCCAGTATTGCTGTGATGGAGAGAAACTGCAGGGAGGCTCTGGCAAAGGAGGCGGAAGGGCATTGTTAGAGGACGAGTCCAGTTTCGAGGACAGTGGTTTGACCTAAAGCCAGTTTCCTACAGAAAGAAAGCCTTTTTTTTTTTTTTTGCACCATCCTCTCTCTGTGTGTTCCTTCCAACATCTCACTCCAGTTTCCAAATGAAAAGTCAGAAAGAAGTGAAGGGAATAGAGCAGGTCCTGAGCCAGTGACAAACTGGCTTTCCCAATGACATGAGCTTTCATCAGTGGGTAGGACAATCCACAGAACTTCAGAGCCCCGAACACATGCTCACAGAGGCCTTACAGGAGAGAGAGACTACTGTTAGTCCTGATTCCACGAGATAACACGGTGCCTAGGAAAGTGAAGTCATTTGCCCGAGAGCACACAACCTGGAAGCAGCTCAGCTGGGCTCCCATCCAGATTGTCTAAAAGATGGCAGCTTTGAAAGGAAAAAGAAGTTGTAAAGAGCCTGTGGCCCAGAGAGAAGTTACAGTGGGGGCAGTGGTGCCGCACTCTCCCTTGGCTATCTCCGAGGGCTGGGAGGCTGTCAGCAGGTTGTATACATGCGGGCTTCATTGTGGACACTGACCGACAGCCTCCTCTCCAGCCCATGGCAACCTTGCAGTCACCACTCTACATCTGCACTGCCGGACATGGCAGCCACTAGCCACGTTGGCTGTCTATATTTGTGTGAACTAAAATTTGAAAACCCATTTCCTTGGCAGCACATTTCAAGCGCTCCATGCTGCACATGGCTCGGAGCCACCATGATGGGCAGAACTTGGTCCTTAAATCCAGGCCACTGGCAAAAGGCCGTGGTTTGCCAGCCCTTACAGTGATCTGCCCATGATGTCAATAGGACGGGGCGGTGGCGTCAGGTCGGGGAGGGCAAGAAGGGCGGCACAGAGGTGGTGAAAACCCCAGGGCACTGGGAGGCAGGCAGCCGCTCTTCTCTCCAGCAAGCATTCTTGCCTTGTCTGCTCTTTCAGAAGCGAGTTCTTTTCCTGACCAATGACTACTTCTTCACAGACATCAGTGACACACCTTTCAGGTGAGGGGCCCATGCTTTATTTTCAGTGGGGACAGGTGTGTGGACTGTGAATACCAACAACTCGTATTTAGCTGGCAATTTTGTGGTGACAGCAAAAGACCCAGGTTAGCACTCAGGAAGCGAGGTGTAGACCGGCTTTGCCAGTGTAGCCGAGTGTGCAGGCTCTGCAGCCACACTGCCTGGACTTGCGCCCCAACCCCACCACTCACAGGCTGTGTGGCCTCAGTCAAGTCATGTGACCTGTCCCTGCCATGGCTGTCTCGTCTGCACAATGGGGCTAACGGTAGTAGCTACTTCTTGGCAGTGTTGTGAGCAGTAAATGACATAGTCCATTCAAAAATGTTAGAGTAGTGGCTTCTTAAAAAATGAAAGGATCAAACTTGAAGATCTCTTAGGTTCTGTCCAACTGTACAAATATTTGACTCTAGGCGTCACACAGACTAGGAAACAAAGAGTCCCTGCCTCTCGATCACCTCATTTCTCCACGTGGCCCTGGTCGCTGGCCCCAAGTGTGCCTCAGAACGCCTAAGGAATTTTGTAGAGCTGCCAGTGCCTAGGCCTCACACAACCAATTTAATCAGAATTTCTGGAGGTGGAGCCCGGACTCTGGCCTTTTTAAAGTCCCCTGTGTAGTTCAGATATTCAGCCCAGGCTCAACATTAATGCTCCCTGGAGGAGGAAGGCGTGGCAGGAGCCACCAGGTGGGGAGGAGTCTCCTGCTGGGAGCACCTCTGAGGCACAGAGACCGCTTCATACTCCAGGATGTGCCTTGAGGGAAACAGGAGCTCAGAGGGCCCTTGGTCATAGGATTTCCAGGTCCTTCTCAAGAGGAAAGGCTGATGACAAGACAGAAGTTCCACCTGAGTTCTGGAGGGGACAGCTGCGAGGCCAGGGCGAGGGACAGCTCAGAGAGCTGACGGAGGGTCGAAAGGGGGCCAGCAGCCGAGCCCTGAGTGTGTTTTCTCCTCCCCGCCCACAGCTTGGGAGTGGTGCTGTCCCAGGGCCACGGGGAGTACATCCTCCTGGGGAACACGTCTGTGGAGGAAGGTGGGTCGGCGCTGCGTGGTGCTGGACAGTTTGGCGGAAACGTGGAGTGTCCTGGGACACTGGGCGGAGCCTGTGTGACGGCCTCCCTGAGCCACTCAGAGCAAGGGCCGAGCTCGTTTGCTAGGGCTGCCATAACAAGACACAGCAAGCTTGGTGGCTCACAACAGAAGGCTAGAAGCCCGAAACCAGGTGTTAGAAAGGCCATGCCTCCCCAGAGTCACCTGGGCTTCTCTAGGAAAAGGAGCTCCCTCTTCAGCCACCAGCCTTGTGCCTGTGTCAGAGCAGTAGCCCTTTTAAGGCTTCACAGGTGCCCCGCTGGCCTTTCCATCATCCTTCCCTACAACTTAGCAAGACCTCGACTGAGCACCTCTTTACTCCTGAGCTCTGAGGAGATGCCAGTAGGACACCTATTCCTCATTCATTCAATCCACAGCACCAGCCGAGCACATCAGGGCAGGCTCTGTGCCAGGCGAGGGCCATGGAGGCTCATGGAACAGCAAGGCTTGTCTAGGGGCTCGCCCACAACTGCCCCTTTAGCTCAGTCGGGTACCGCGAAGGCAGTGAAGCTGACGTCACTGGTTGCAAAGTGTCAGCCCTTCTGGGGGAGACGCTAAGGGGAAGTGGACGCAGCTTCCTCACTGAGCCGCCATCTGGCAGAAGCATGAGGATGTGGCCGTGATAACTAGAATCCAGCCCAGAGAGGGAGGAGGGCCGTGAGAGCCGGGAGGAGGAAAAGGTGGCCCCAGGCTGGGTGGGCAGCGCAGTGAAGGAGCAGCATTGGTCCTGAACCTTGGAGAGGGAGTGGGACTTGGACATGAAGCAACTGGAAGAAAAAGCGCTTCCGGAGGCAGGAGACGTGTGCACACAGGCAGGGCCTGTGCAGACCTTGCACCACTGTTGATCGGGTCCCCACGGTGAGCTAGGAGCGACGAAGAACAGAGGCTGTCCCTCCCCGCAGCAGGAGCCTGCTGGGCGGCGGCTCCCACACACACGGTGCCTACTTCACCACTGTGGGTGCGCATCGTCCTGAGTGTGGTCTCTGTTTCAGGTCTGCACGACCTGCTCCATCCGGACCTGAGCCTGGCCAGCGACTGGTAAGCAAGAAGTAGAGAATGGGAGGAAGCAGGGGGAGTTTTTCAAGGTGACACTGACTCCCCTGGGTTCCAGGATCTACTGCATCACGGATATCGACCCAGACCACCGGAAGCTCAGCCAGCTGGAGGCCATGGTCCGCTTCCTGATGAGGGAGGATCCAGACCTGGAGTGTGAGTGCCACCACCCACAGGGGTGGGCTTCTCCTCTGGGGTCCTGCAGCTCAGGACTTCAGGCAGGGGGGATGCCATGTAGCCTTATCCCTGGAGCACAAGGACAGCTTAGAGAGGACAGGGAGAGCCAGCCTTACTATGAGGCCAAGCTGGCATCTAAGCATTCTTGGAATTGTGGTGACACAGATGTGTCCCCATATTGGGGACAAAGTTCTTTTTCAGCCTGTATTGACCAAGCACTGTTGAGGCCCAGGGGATCCACCTGGCCGTCAGCTCTGTCCTTACTACCCCTAAAAGTGGCCCCCAAGCAAGCAGCTGGTGCTGCACCTGAAGGCCTCCTGTCCACAGAGGGAGCGTGGTGCCGCATGGCCTTGCAGCCTGTGTGTGTGTGATTTCTGAGCCTGTGATCCCCTGCATTGCTGCGACTGGTGACTCAGTGGGCCCCACCCTTGACATGCTCCTTCCTCCTCCTCTTTGGAGAAGAAGCAGGTCATCCTATCACAAATGTGTCCCCCTCACAAGAGGACTCTGCTTCCCATCCTGGCCCAACTGGGCACTCAGCTGTTCAGGCGTTAATCCATCGCCAAATCTGTACAAGGTGTGTCCTCTGCCTGTGCCAGTCCCCAGAGCAGGCACTGACGCTGCAGAGAGAGCCCAGCCCAGGCCTCTGCTCGCATGAAGCTCACAGCTCAGCGGAGACGGCACGCAGGAAGTACTGACGCGCAGATGTGGATGGGCCCATGCACAGAGGGTTCCGAGCCCTGACTAGGGCGCTGTAGGGCAGGGAAAGGGGGCCTGCTTTAAACGGCTGGTCCAGGAAGGCCACTTCTGTGAAGAGGTGTCACGTAGCTAAGGATGCAAGAGCCAGCCAAGTGGCTTAATGGGCTCTCCTTTGGGGGTGCCAGAAACACGTGGAAACTAAACAGAGGTGGTGGCTACACAGCATTGAAAATGTACTAAATGCCACTGAATCGCGTATTTAAGTTGGTTAGTTTTATGTTACGTGAATTTTACCTCAACAAAAATAAATAATTTTTTTTAAAAAAGAGGGAAAAGCAAGAACCACCCATGCAAAGAGCAGGGAAAAAGCCTCCCGGGCAAGGGACCTGCATGTGGCAGCTTTGGGATGAGGCGGAGCTTGGCAGAGTCGAATCTGCAGACCCAGGGAGTCTTTCTGACAGCCGAGAGCAGAGTGGGAGGCGTGGAGACGGGAGAGGCAGGCTGGGCGGCTCGGCCCGGTGCCACCGAGGCAGTCTCCTAGGCTCACAGAATGTTAGAACCGTGCGGTTCTACTCACGTCCCTCTTGGCGTTGAGGACGCGGAGGCAGGCAGAGGGGGCGGCCTCCTCATGCCCGCTTGTCCGCACGGCAAGTTCCCTGGGCTTCAAAGAGCGGTGAGCTGTGTTCCTAATCATGGGGGAAGCACGTGGCCTGGTCCCTTTGGTTTTGCCCCAGGTGACGAGGAGCTGGTGCGAGAGGTGCTGTTCGATGCGGTGGTGACAGCCCCCATGGAAGCCTACTGGACAGCGCTGGCCCTCAACGTCTCCAAGTACGCCCGGTTCCAGGGGGCAGCGCCGGGGGGGCCCAGGGTTCCCTTGGCTGAGTAAGGGCCCCTGCTGCCACCTGGCTGGCAGCTCAGGACTCCTCCCACATCCCCAGCCTAAGATGAACCCTGAGGAGGGCAGGAAGACATGGGCGGGGGGATGGGGGGAGCGAGCGACCTCCACGCAGCCGCAGGGGAGCAGGGCTTGGAAGAGCTTCCCCACGCGGCAGAGGGCTTCTGCCTTCTTCGCAAAAACACCACATGCAGGTCTCCCGGGCAGGGGTCTCCATCCCCACCCCAGGACAGCCCCATTCTGAGAGCCCTCTCCCTGGGTTGGGCTCTAGCTGTGACAACCCCTTAGCCAAAGTGCTCTGCTGAGAGCCTTGTTTCCAGCAGATAAGATCTTGACACCAGTGAACTTGACCTCTGTGTTTCCCAACCCCTTAGATCTCTTCACTCCCTTTGCTGGTCTTTACTGGGGCTATTGTGTTTAGTGACCAGGTAGAAAGATGCGCGGCATGCGCGTGTGAGTGTGCGTGTGTGCATGTGCTCTTGAGTGCTGAGGGGCAGTGTAAGACACTGATGGGGTTATGGTCACAGTGGGTTATGGTCACACCTTGGTCCTGAATAGGAAGATTCAACATCGTGAAGATGTCAAATCTCCCCTAAATTAGTTTATTAATGCTATCCTAATAAAAACATCTACAGAATTTTATAGGGGCAATCTCCTTTTGCAAAAAGCAAAATGTGGAATGCTCTGCATGGTATGCTTCCATATAGGTGAGAGAGACTATGGACACAGTATCTGTGTGTTTGTGTACGTATTATACCCATGTATCTCTATACATAATATCTAGGGAATGTTCCTTAGGAACAATCCTCCCTGATTGTTTCTGGTGAGAAAAATGGGTGACTGAAACAGCGGTGAAAAGGACACTTTTCACTGTATATTTTTGGTATGATTTAGAACCATGTAAAATATGACCTATACAAAATTAAATAAAACTAACAGAGAGAAAGAAAAAGAATCCAGTGGGCCAGGAACTGTTCTAAGTAGCTAGGCTATATTAACCCACCTCGTCCTCACTACAATCCTCTGTCACAGGTGCTATCATCACACCGAGTTACAGATGAGGACACCAAAGCAGAGTGACAGCCAGCACCTTGCCCCAGGCCATCTGCGTCATGGGCAGCAGGGCTGGAATCACAACCTGGCCACTGGTCCCAGAGCCGAGGCTCCTGACCCCTCACTGTTGTGCCCTCCGCAGAGGGCTGGACCACTAGGTTTGGGGAGAAGGGGCATAATCTTCATCTCTCCAAGGTCAAAGGGTAACCACAGATGTTTTTAATGTGGAGAAACATTGAGAAGCAAATTATTCTTAATCAGAGTGTACATCAGAAAAGACTCCCTAGGAAATTAAAATAACATAACGTAAAGCTAAGGAGAAAAATTACATAACCATAGATGTAGAAAAGGCATTTAAACAAATATTAATATCATACCCATTCATGTTTTTAAAAACCACTCCGTAAAATTAAGATTGATCTAGACCTGAAAGTCAACATCTTAATGGGGCTAGAGGCTCTCCCACGACACACAGCACGCCCCTGGCCTGCTGCTGTTTAACAAGGTCAGAAGATATCAGTGCAATTAGATGAGAGAAAGCACTTAGAGAAATGAGAACTGGAAGGAGAGAAGTAAAACTGTCTCTATTTAAAGATGATAAGATTATATACCTGGAAACCCCAAAAGAATTAATGGGGAAACTTCCATACCCAATAAGAGAATTTAGTAATGTAACAGGTGACAGCAGAAACCAGGGAGAAGGTGTAATACAAGAAGGCTTATTTAGAAAGACAAGAAACAAAATATGATAAAGTTATAAGACTATAAGAACATGTTCTATAGTTCTATAAACTATAAGAACTGCCCAAAAACCTATATAAGGAAAATTATGAAACACTCTTGAAAAACACAAAAGTAGACTATAACATGTGGAAAGACAGACAGTGTTTTTGGATAGGAGGATTCAACATCATAAAGATATTAATCCTTCCAGAGTTAATTTATAAATTTAATGCAACCCCAATAAAAATGCCATGCATTGGTATTTTTCTGCATGCAGATAAATTGATTGTCAAGTTCACGTGGAAGAACAAGCAAGAATAGCCCGGAAATGCCTGGCAGAGAAAGCAGTGAAGTGAGGCTGGGCCTACCAAGACGGTAAAGCACATGACAAAGCCCGCACAAATCACAAGGCATGGCACTGGCGCGTGAAAAGGCAGGTTGGCCAAGGGAGCAGAATAGGAAATCTGGACATTTGTTTAAACGCATGTGGGAATTTAGTATATGGCAGAGGCGTCACGTCAAATCAATGAAGGAAAGATAGATTTTTAAATAACTTGTTTGAAAGCCATATGGAGAATGATAAAATTGTGTTCTTTTCTCACACCATACACCTGGATAAAGTCCAAATGACTCAGAGATTCAAATGTAAAAAATGAAAGTATATAAATACTAAAAGAAAACATGAGCCAATTGCTCTGAAATCTAGGAGTGGAGAAATCTTTCCGAACAATGACTCAAAATGCAGAAGCAACACAGGAATGACAGATAAATTAAACGAATGGCAAAAATAAAAATACGAGCAAGGTAAAAAGAGAAGCAACAAACTGGAGAGATGTTCTCAACTTATAAAACAGATAAAGGGATACTCTCTCTATATTATATACTCACGATAAGTAAAGGGCTTCAAAAATAGAAACATAAAAGACCAACCACTCTAGAAGGAAAGTGGTCCAAAGATAAAGACAGTTCACAGAAGAAAAACACAAATAGTCCTTAAATATTTGGAAAAAATGCTCCACGTAGCATTTAGTCTTAAATGCAAGTTAAAACTATATCGAGAGTAGACTTCCCATCTATGAGATTGCTAGCCATCTAACTCTGTCAGCGTGCACTGTTGGCCAAGCTGTGGGGAGTTAGGCATTCCGTCTATTGTGGGTAGGAATGCAAAATGCTTCAAGCCCTATGGAGGGGAACTTGATGACATCTTCCAAAATGACGTGTGCATTTACGCTTTCATCCAGCAATCACCCTTCTAGGACCTTATCCCAAAGATACATATTTTTGAAAGCAGAAATATGAGCCATTCATCACAGTACCTTTAATAACAGCAAAACACTGGAAACAACCTGCATAATTGCACCATGGTAGATCCACATGATAGAATATTATGCAGCCTAAAAATATCTCTATATACTGCTACTATAAAATAATCTTCAGTAATGAAGAAAAGTATGAATAATACCTCCACTATTTATCTAAAAAGAGGAAATACAAATATATTTTCATAATTACTTATACATAAACATAAATATGCATGTATACATGTATGCACATGTATACACATGTATTTTTTAATGAAACAATAAACCAAAAATAAGGTTACCTATAGGAAGAGTAAAGGAATAAGGAGATATATACAAAGATAGACTCCTCTGAATATGTCTTATTTTTAATACTGACTTTGAACCCGTGTAAATGCCTTATCTAGTTATAAAACAAAATTAAATTTTAAAAAGCAATCTCTAAAAAATTGAAAGCAAATGAAACAAATAAGCCTGGCTGTTTATCAAATTCCTGAAATAACCATACATAGAGGAATTCTTTAGGGAGCTTAAGAATTGTAAATATTAAATAAATAAAACCTTGTGCTCAGCATTCACATTGCTAGAAATAATACTGGCATTGTTATTCCGAATAGGTAGAGCAAATGGGACTAGGCTATTGTCATTAGGAACCAAGATTTTCAGCAAAAGAGAAAAGAGATGCAAATATCAAGAATCAAAGAAGTTTAGATATAATGCTGAATTTGAATTGGAAATATCAATTTGAACTCATGGTGTATTTTCTCTTAAAGAAATAAAAAGGTCATCCTAGCTCTCTCCACTGAAAGGACCAACCTCAGTAAGTGTCCTAGGCCTGGACTGTGGACTCTCCATGCTAGTTCTCGTCCAAATGAGCCTGTGCTCCTTGGAGAAATGTCTGATTCCATCACAGCGGTGGGACATGCACAGAATGAACCTGAAACGTCTTGTTGTCCCAGGAAGCTAGACGCTACCAAAGACTAGTGAGATTGTGCCAAACGGACCATCCCACGGCCAATTTAAAGAGCCTCTCACTGGCCAAAGGTGGGGAGATCAGAGCAGCAGAAGTTGTAATAATTGCAATTGGTTAAAACACATGAAATATGTTTTTAAAAACCTTTGGGTTCGTAATGGTACTGGAAAAAAACCTCATTGGTCATCTTTGGATGACCATTAAGAAAACAATGCATTATTCTAAAAACTGATAAAGAAACAAAAAGAATCAATTGTACAAGCTGTACCTCAGGATAACCAAATATTGATGAGGGGATGTTTTTATTTATACAAATATTTCAAGTGAAAATAAAGAAGAAATAAAGGAATAAACCTATTTTGCAACCTCTAATCAATCAGATAGTGTGTGACTTGCTGAAGGACACAAGTCTGTGAAAACGCAACGCTGACCCTGGGCATGCCCGGGGGCTGACCGCCAGGCGTGGGAAACCCCGGGGCTGTCAGAGCCTTCCAGGTGACACCACAGTACCGCAGCAGCCAAATCCACACATGCGGAAGTCCACGGACAAATGACCTAGTTTGCTCAGGAAGTCAGCTGCACGGAAAAGAGAAGGGGAGAGGGACAGTGGGGAGAGAAAGGGAATCAGGTTAAAAAGATCGAAGATGACTGTTAACAGGTAGGGAATTCTTTTGGGGGTGGTGAAAATGTTCTGCAATTCACGGTGGTGACGGTCGTACAACTCTGTGACGATACTAAAAATCATTGAATTTTACACTTTAAGTGAGTGAGCTGTGTGGTGTGTGAATGATATGTTAATAAAGACACATATATAGAGAGAGAGACAGACAAAAGAGTTATTAATACCAACCAGTTGCAAAGCATGGACTTTAGTCAGACTCTGATTCAACCAAACTTAAAAAATTCATAATGCAATTGGATTATCTGATGATATTAAGGAATGGAAGGAGGTTAACGGTGCGATACTGGCATGAGGTATTTTTTTTAAAATTCCTTATATTTTAATGACACAAATTAAAATTAAAATATTTACCCATGAAATACCTGGGATTTGCTTCAAAACAAGCTGGCTGAGGGGGCTGGGGCGGGCCATGGACGAATCAGGCCCTACTGTGGGTGAGCAGCTGTCGAGCTGAGCTGTGGGTGGCGGGGCTGGTGGACAGTTGGATAGGAGCTCTTCAGCGAAGCCCAGGAGCTCTGGCCCCAGCCCAGAGGGTCTGACTGGGTGGCTCTGTGGCAGGGCTCTAGTGTCTGTGGTGCGCAAGTCTGCGCGATCCTGGTCACGGCCTGCACGAGCCCCCGTGCACAACATTCCTCGGGGATTTTCCAGGCCTCAGCCTGAGTGCTTTACTCCAGTTCCTGCCCTGTCCATGGGCGCTGTGCGGTGCCACTTGTGCCTCCCACCCCCTGAGCAGACTGCAATAGCCTCGCTCTGAGCCGGAGGAGATGCAACCTTTTCCCTGGCGGGGCTTCGGGGGCTCCCACCTTGTCTGCTGCCCCAAACCCACAGACCCAGGCACTGGGAGAAGTTAGGTCATGACCTCCAATAAACAGGAGGAACAAGATAGTGCCAAAGTTAAAAGTGACGACATCCTACCCTGGTGCTGTCGCCATGGCTTTACGGCTTTGAGACTGGGGGAAGATCAGTCATGGTGCAGGGGCTAGTGGATTTGTCTCATCAGCAAGGTACGCAGCCCCTAGGGTACCTCCCAGGTGGGTGCAGACAATGCCTTCTGATTTTAGTGATCAGGGAACTATGCGAAAAGGGCTTAAAACTGCGAGGGGCCATGTACCTGCTGGTCAGACCTTCCTATTCCTTGGTCCCAGGACAGAATCTCCTCCTGAGTTCCTCCTGTCTTCTAGATCCAACCCCAGGGGCACAAGCTGGGAGAGGCCCAGAACCCCCTGCAGGCCTCTCCATGCTCCCTGTGCCTCCTGTGCCACGTCCACATGGCAACTGCTCCCACTTTGTCTGCCCCACAGTGAGACGGAGCATGCAGTGGACATGGCCTTTCTGGGCACCCGGGCTGGCCTCCTGAGAAGCAGCTTGTTTGTGGGCTCCGAGAATCTCTCTGACAGGTGAGTCCTGCTGGCCACCCTGGGAGGGAGCCCTGCAGGGTGGAGAGGACAGATTTTAGGCGGGTTCATGTGGCAGTGGGCAGACTGAGACGTGGTCTCCAGTTTGCTCAGCCCCTGGGAGTCCAGTGGGGCAGAGGGCTGGGATTTACAGTTGGGAGAGAGAGAGAAGTCACCCTTCCACCAGGCTCATGCACGTCCTGGAGGCATCCCCAGGAGAGGATGGTGTGTGGGCAGTCAGGAAGAGAGAAGCTTTGAAGTTGGGGATCAGTCAGAGACTCCACTTACGAGAGTCTCCAAGAGGGGAACTCTAAATTGCTTTCCTCTCTGGGACTAGTCTCTTTGTGACAGGCTAAGTCTTCTGGCTGTGCCCCCTTCTCTGCAGACACTTCTCCCTCCCCTGAGGGGTAAGGGGCTGCCACTGGAGCCCTACCCATGGAAAACCCACCCTGGCAGCGTCACTGCCAGCCTCGCCACCTGGGAGGTTACGGACTCTTACCTCCTCTGGCAGGGTCCTAGTTCTGCTCCCTGGGGGGGATGGGAGGCGTGAGAGTCCAAGCAGAAAGGCTCCACTGGGGTGATTTCCCCCTCCTGGGGGGCATTCAGCAATGTCTGGGGACATTTTCGACTGTCACACTGGGGGAGGTGGAGAGGCTGTTACTGGCATCTCATGGGCAGAGTCCAGGGATGCTGTGCCCTACAGTTACCTGGCCCCCCCGTCACTGGTGCCCAGGCCAAGAAACCCTGCTCTAAGCAAAGGCCAGATTCCGGGAGAATTAGGGGCCCCGAGGAAGAGCTGAGGGCAGCAGTGCCACCTGCCCCTCCTCAAACCTGGAGACGCAAACAGGTGAGGGTCACCAGGCACCGGGAGAATAGCCGAGGGCAGCTGGGCAGTCTTGACCCCCCTGTCCTCACCTCCCACCCACTGACTGCTCCTCTTGCTAAATCCAAGCACACTCAGCCACGGAGCACCATCTTTGAGCTCCTTCCAGGACTCTGTGACAAATCCACACTTACTAAGCAAAGCTGAGGCTTTCTAGGAAAACAAATTAAGTTGCTCTTCCCTCTCCCTCCCTCCTCCTGCCCCTCCTCCCCTCCGCTCACTTGAGAGGTGGAGAGGAGAGCTGGCTGCTGCCTCCATGACCCTTCCATATCCTCCGTGCTCCCCCAGCCCCTCTAAAAGGCTTATGAGAATGGAAGGAGATCTCAACACAGACAGCCTCTCCCAAGGTGGCAGAGCGCCTCTGCTCCTGTAAGCTCTCCCAGAGGGCTCCCTGCACCCAGACCTTGCAGGAACGGCAGCCCAGTGACCGTGCAGAAAGGCGGGTCACCTGTGGGCACTTGAGCCCATCACTCTCAAAACCAAACCCAGTTACTCACTGTATGGATTACCCACGGCAGCGCTGCAATTCCCTGCTCCCTCCCCCCGCCTCCCACACTGCTTCTGGACGCGCACTCCTCCCGTGGGCTGCCGTGTGTGCAGGGAATGCAAAACCGTAATTAGGAAGGTAGAGCTGCTTGACAAAGGGAACTCACGACACCTTTGAAAGCCTTAGCAGCAATCCTTTCAAAGGAGCTATTTGGGGGAATCCATGCCCCTCTATTAGAGCCATGATAGCGTTGACTGTACAACTGCCGCCTTCAGACATGCCAATGAGCCAGACAAAAATAATTTAGGCTACATCCAAAGGAAATAAATCCTGCAGACAAAAGAGTTTGCATAAAAGTGGAAAGTGCCTTCATAATACAGACCCTGCACCTCTTCCAGCTGCTCATGTGCCATCAGGTGCACCATCATTTTGATTCTGGCAGAGTCAGGAATTGCGGGGGAACATTGTCTGGGGTGCTACTAATTTCAGGGCTAGTGTTTCTATCTGTCTGTCGTCTGTCATCTGTCATTTGGCAATTCTGGCAAAGCAGAAGAAGTACTCTCTTGAGATCACAGCCAAGGTGATCTTGTAAGGAACAAGGAAAAAGGGATGGTTACGTTCCCAGGTGTGGGGGGAGGTACCAAGTCTTCCTCCTTGCAGGAAGTTCCTGACGCCTGGAGACGAGGCCAGTGTGTTCACGCTGGACCGTTTCCCGCTGTGGTACCGCCAGGCCTCTGAGCAGCCTGCCGGCAGCTTTGTCTTCAACCTCCGCTTTGCAGAGGGACCAGGTAACCCATAGCCCTTGCTCCCGGGCCAGATCAGGATCAGAATGTCCCCCTCCCGCTGTGCTCTATGTGGGAAATGGGTGGGGATGTGGAACAAATGTCCAGACCACCAGGGTTCTCTCCCTACTTTCCCTCCTGACACTCTCTTGAGACCTGAGAAGGCTCCCTCCCACCTCCCCGCCCAGGTCCCCACACTGGCCCCCAGCCAGCAGTCAAAGCAGACGCTTCCCTATCCAGCACAGGGTAAAGGAAAGGGGTTCGTCCTGCAAGTCAGGAGGGCTGTGTTCTGGCCTGAACTCCAAATGTGAGGGCATCAGAAGAGTTGATCTCTAAGATTCTTCTATTTCTACAAGTCTGTGTGCCTGTGAGAGTTCCGGAAACCACTCAGATGGCAGTAGCAGACTGCTTCGTCAGAGGGCTGCCAGACTTCCCAAGTCGGCAGGGCCACCATGCTCTTCACAAACAGAAAGAAAGCAACCTGGTCTCCACCAGCGGTCACCCAACCAGCCCTTGAGGAGCTTCTCTGCTGGTGGGAGGAAGCCTCCCAGAGTACACGGGAGGCACCAGGATGGGCCGTCACCACCAGCCAGCAAACCCCGACAAGGCCAAAGATCAGGACACTCTCAGAGCTGGCAGGCACCCAGCACCCAACCCCAGCTCCACTCTTGAAAATGGCCCAAAAAAAGAAAATTAAGTGGCTTCAACAGAGCACCAGGAAAATCACAAAATGTTTAGACCTGAGAGGGACCTTAATGCCAGCATAGCTTTACCCTTGAAGAGACTCTGGCCCAGAAGGTTGAGGAGCTTGTCCAGGGTCCCAGGACTTTGTAGCAAAGCAAGGTCTCCACCAGTAACCACTGGGGAGCTGATGCCCGTCCAGTGGACCTAGGGCCCTGGAGAGAACCCACCTGCTGTGGGGTGGGCCGCCGGAGGTGGTGGGGGAGATGTGTGACAGGAGGGCCTCGGGCAGGTGGTCAACCTGGAACTTCCCCTTCAAGGTGCCCTTCTCCCAAAGGCCGTCCCGCCACCACTGCATCAAAACCATCTCAAGACTCAAGATGGAGAAACGCCCTGGTCCAGGCTCCAGGGGCTCCTCCTGGGACAAGCAGAGGGAAGGCAGACAGCAGGGAGGAGTTCCACCGCTGGGCCCGCTGGAAGCCTTCCTCACCTTGTGCTAGCTGCGCCTGCCTCCCCAGGCCCTGCCTGTCCCTCCCACCCATGTACCCAAACAAACATGCTTTCCAAAACTTTTCTGCATATAGCTCGTTCAGTCTGCACAACCCCGTGAGATAAGTGTTCATATTCTGCAACTTACACAGGGAGACTCTGAGGCTCAGAGAGATTCCATGACTTGCCCAGGGTCACACAGCAAGGGAGCTCCAGAGCCAGGCTAGAACCAAGGTCTGTCCCACCAAAGTCCAGGCTCAGTTGCCATACTGAGCATAAGGCAGGAAGGGGAAAGAGGAGGGGACATTTTTATTCCCAGTGCAAGCCCCTGGGGAAGGTTCTGAAAGCCAAGGAGAGGGTTCCCTTCCCACACTCACTGCACACACTGAGGCAGAAAGAGGCAGCTCTTCCTCCCTGGCAACCCCCATGTGTAGTAGCACAAGGGCTCCCAAGGAGGGGCACCCAGGATCCTGTGGCGGTTCCCTGGGGTGAGGCCCTGGCCCCTGCCTGCAGCCCTGGACCACAGGTTCCCTTGACACCACGTTGTCACCCAGACTGTGGCTGCCAGCTGCCAGAGGAGCTGTAGTGGTGGCCAGGTAGGAGGGTGGGTGGGTGGGGATCTGAGCCCCAGGAGAGGAGAGGGGAGCTGGCACCCCAGAGAGGGGGCTGCTGAGGAGCAGGGGGCTGGTCTCACCTGCTCGCACACTCGCTGGGCGCATGCACACACTTAGAGACATGCAGACACCTCTGCACACTCCCATCCAGCCCAGAAGAAAGAAAACAACAATAATTTCATTTCAATGTGCAGTGGGTGGGGGACCTGCGGCTTCTGAGGAGAAGAGGAGGAGCCAGCCCAGGGTGTGCCACTGGGGAGAGCCAGGGTGTGTCCCCAGGCTGTCACCGCAGCCCTTTGCCTGCAGCCTGGTGGGCTGAGTCCTGTCCACATGGAGCCGTCTTTTGCAGTCGGCACCTGGGAAACTTGCCAGCACGCAGCAGTCTCACCAAGGCCCAGGTGGCTCAGGCCCGTCACCCCCCTTCTGCAGCCCACCTCTCCCTGGGCCAGCCAGGGCCCCGCCCACCAGCGCGTGGCACCCTGCTTGCTCAGCCCACATGCAGAGCCAGGTAGCTGCTGCGACCTTGGAGCTGAAATTCTCAATATTCCCAGGGACTCCATCATTAGGGCTTCCACACCCACACGTGGGTTTCCTGCAAGCCTGTGCTGGCCGAGCACACACACAGAAAGTCTGTCCTGGAAAGCAGGCTGCAGGGCTTGGCCCCGTCACTGTCCACTAGATGTTTCTGGAAGAAGGTCGGGAAGCCAACTTCTGTGTCTATTGTGTTCCTTTAGACTTTGTCATGGCAGACTCCTAGAATCAAAGACAACCTTATATATTATAAGTTCTAGAATCTGAGGGTAGGTTTAGACATCCGTGAGACAGCTGATGACAGCAGGTGCGGCAGGTGATCCTGGCCATGTTGCAGATGTGAGAAGCCAGCGGTTAAACCCTGTTATGGCTGATGTGGTCACACTAAAAGTGTCCGCACAAGACTCCGTGACCTGTTTTCTTCACGCTGAATTTGATATCAAGACTTTCTGACAAAATATGACAGCACATTGTAAAAGTTTGCCCCTTTCTTAGAAGTTTTAGTGATAGAATTCGGCCTGCAGACAAAAGTGCTTTGCATAGGAGACGTCTTCAGGGCCAGGGACCAAGGAGAATTAGGAAGCCTGAGGTCATGTGGCAGCCTGCCCACCTCAGAGCCAGGCAGCTCCATCTCAATGTCCAGCTGAAACTGCCTTAAATTCTGCACCTACGGTGGCTGATTCTTCTAAAAGAAGATTCTGCTAAAAGGCAGCTCAAAGCAAGCCCTCTGGCCTCGCAAGCCAGGCAGAGTGTCCCAGAAGTGCGGCCACCTGCTGTGAAGCAAGTGAGGCCAGGGTGGGTCAGCCACCACCAACGCCAGGACTTATGCAGAGCCGCGGCGTGTCAGACGCTGTCAGCCTTTGTGCGGCTCAGCCTGTTAGTGTCACCCCTGCCTCTCACCTGCTCGCAAAGGCCAGCCAAGAATCACGCACCGCCAGTCCTGAAGTGCAGCCTGCCCTGCCGCTGGAAAGAACCTTCTGGGCACGTGCTGGGAGGATGAGCCACAGCAGGCAAACACCCTAGCGTCACAGGGACACCACAGCACTGCACTGCTCAGGCGACCAGAGGGAACTGGGCTTGTGGCGCAGACCAGAGGCCATGTGTATCCGGCAAGTTCAGGTCCACACGGGAGGTGGGCAGCCTCTGATGCTCGGGGGTGTCCCACAAAGACCCGGGGTCGAGGCCGCCACTGTCACAGCAGCAGCCTCCCACACGCAGCACCCCAGTCACGCAAGGCCGGTTGCGCCTGCTCTGCTCATTTGTCTCCTGCTCCGAGACAGTGGTAGGGACACCCCAGGCACTGCTCTTCCCCGGTGCTGAGAAGGTGACCTGGTCATCTCTGCTTCCCCAGAAAGTCCGGGTGAGCCAGTGGTGGTGACGGCGAGCACAGCTGTCACGGTGACAGTGGACAAGAAGACAGCCATTGCCGCAGGTAGGAGTTGCCCTTTGTGCCACTGAGGCAGGAGACTGTGGGTCACTGTCAGGAATAAGGCATGCGGTGATAGCAGGAGGACCTGCACACAGCCTGCCAGGTCACGGTTCCTTGACTGTGGGTTTCCCCAGGTGAAATGTGGGGATGAGGGGAACTGAATCTTCCTACGTCATTTGGCAAGAGGGAACTGGGCTTGTGGCGCAGACCCCTGAAGTACGAGCTCCTGTGTGTGTACAATGTGAGCCAGGCGCCGTGGAAGCCACCTCCTGTGTGCTTCCTCATTCAGTCCTCAGGGTAACCCATTTTACAGATGAGGAAACTGAGACGCAGCAAAGTTATTTGCCCAAAGTCCCGCAGCTAGTGATTAATAAAGGCAGAATTTGGGTACAGACCGGTTCATCCCAAGGTTCACCCCCTCCCCGTGCTGCAGTTGCCATGACTGACTTGATGAAAGCAGTCAATGATCCTCATAAGCTTCCCCTGACTTTGTCATTTCTTGGTGCCTAAAGAAGTCCTTGGTGTCTCTGCCTAGTTGTCAGGCCCCTGTGATGTCCCGGCCCCAGCTGTGTTCTGAAAAGTGGTGTGGTCTGGGGAGCACCCAGGTTCGGCCATGCTGGCTTGGTGGACCTGGCTCTCAGGCACCCTGGCCGGGCGAGCTGGTCTGGGGTAGGGCGGGCAGGGTCAGTGCGCCTCCTCCCCAGGCTGAATTCAGGGCAAAGGGGATGAAAGAGCCAGCTGGCCTCTGTCCTCCTGCCTCCGAGAGGGTCCCAGGGCCACCTGAGTCAGCTGCTGACCATCCTGGGGTGTCGGGGGTTAAGGCTCTGTCTGATGCTGCTCAACCGCCTGTGCAGAAACATTTGCATCACTGGTCGTCTGCAGACGCAGCCGACAGCAACATTCAAAGGGACCCGTGCCACCCCAGCTGCCTTGTGTCCCTTAGCCCAAGGCATGCTAACCCCACACCATTTCCAGGCCAAACTTTGGCCCCAAACTCATCTCCCTGCAGATGTCCTGGGGTCCCCGCTGTGACTTGTCCTGCTCCCTGTGGTGTGGGCCTTCTCAGCGCCTGCACATCTGAAGGTCTAGGGAGAAGGGACAGGAGTGGGTCAGGCTGCTGGCTGTGCTTTCCTGCACTCTCCAATTATTTGATATCATTTTTAACTTGGAGCTGAATTAGAGCTGAGAGGAGTTGCCATAGAAACCGTGTCCCCATGCCTCCGGTTTAACTCACTGCAAACAATCACTCTTACGCTCTGAGGTACATGGATGCGAGGGGGAAAGGATGGGGCACTGGAGACCTAATACTTTAATTATTCTGCTTCTCTTGGCCTCCTTAGCAATTTCCTCTGCCTGACCTGTGGCTCAGCCTCCCTGACCCTGGGGCCAGATGGGGCCTGCAGCTCAAGGAGGTAGCAGGGGCTGGTTTGTGTGCCTGGAAACAGTGGCACTGTGTGCATGTGAACACCAGACTAGGGGAGTGTGGTGTCTGACGCGGGGCTGTGTGTGTGCTATTTGTGTGTCCAGCAAGGAGCACAGGGAGGAGACGGGCCCAGCTGCAGGGCAGCTGTGTCCCGTGTGTCACCACTGTGCATAGCACCACAGGGTCATGCAGAAGGGCAGGAGGGGATGGGTGCGGTAGCTCACGCCTGTAATCCCAGCACTCTGGGAGTCCTTGAGCTCAGGAGTTTGAGACCAGCCTGAGCAAGAGAGAGACCCCATCTCTACTAAAAATAGAAAAAATTAGCAGGGCGTGTGGCATGTGCCTATAGTCCCAGCTACTCGGGAGGCTGACACAGGAGGATCACTTCAGCCCAGGAGTTTGACGTTGCTGTGAGCTGTGATGACACCAACTGTACTCTAGCCTGGGTGACTGAGTAAGGCCCTGTCTCAAAAAAAAAAAAGAGTGGGTGGGTGAGGAGCTGTCATTTTAATTTCCAAGCAGGTGATTTGCCAGCAGCTCATGCAAAATTTCTAGAAATCTAACTTTTTGACCAGGATCCATTTCAATTCTCCATCATGACAGCAGGCAGTGATCCACAGAGGGTCTCTCCGGCAGACGGGCATCCTCCCAGCACTCTGCCGTCCTTCCCTACTGTCCAGGCCTCAGCCTGAGCCCAGTGCTCAGCCGCAGGGGCCTTCTCTGTGAGAACCCCAGCATCTGAATGACACAGATGTGCAGACCGAGGCGGGGCCTGGGCCTGGGCCTCTACAGGGGGTTGGAGACCTGTGTTCGGCCTGCTGTTCCTCTTAGGGCTGGAGGAGGCAACGTCCCTACGCCTCTCCACCAGGGCAGGGCACAGCCTGCTCCACCATGGAGTGGGGCTGGACTCCTCAGGGCTCTGATGGTTCACAGACCCCGGATTTGCTTGTGGCTCCTGCGAAGGAGAACCTTCCATCCTAGTCTCTGAAGACTAGTGAACCACAGAGCCCGGCACGGTCAGCCAGAGGCCCGTCCAGCCCTGGAGGTGGGTGTCCCTCCGCGCAGTGAGCCCCGCTCTTCCCCCAGGCGTGGCGTGTGCTAGCCAGCCCAGAGGCCTCACACTCTCCCTCCCCTGCCCATCGCGCCCCTGCCCGGCCCCCCCACGGGTCACACGGGGAGCCCAGAGGTGGCTTGCTGGAGCTGGAGTCAGTCAGTCAGGGCAAGACGGTGCTGGGTGGCACGGCTCCTCCGCTGTCAGCAACCCTACCAGCCCCACCAGGCGGGCGAAACCCAGTGGCAGAGAAGCCCCTTCAGCAGTCCTCCCCTCCCACTGTGCAGCGGCGGCCTCTGGGCAAATGCATGCCCTCCTGCCACATGGCCCATCTGTCTGGCTGCCAGGGCCAGTTCCGTCAAGCCAGGGTGGCGAGCACCACAGGGCACGGAGCTGGAGTGGCTCTCCAGCTCACCCCTCCTCTCTGCAATCCACCACACTGCCCTAGGGACCCCCCTGAGGCTCACAGATCCTCCTGCCAGGCCAGAGTGTGGGTGCATTTAGGATCCCAGCTCTGCCATGCCCCGCACTTGCTGCCCACAGCCACAGAGCCTCATTCTGATCCGACCCATCTCCACTCCTCTCCCCACGGCACCCTGAGGCCCTGGGCCCTGGCCAGGAGGCATCCATCTGTCTCGTGGAGCTCTGTGTGCCGGTGTAATGGCCCTCAGCCCCTGGTTCAGCTGCCTGGGCAGGTGAGAGGGCAGGAAGCAATTCTCCCAGCACCCATGTCCCCTTCCCATCCAATGAAACCAGGAAGTACGTAGGAAAATACAGTCTTTATTGGTCTTCTGAAACAACAAACCAGAAATATAATTTTGCCTTTAAAAATCTTCTGTCTCGGGCTAAAGATACCACCATTGATGATGCCCTCCCCACCCTCTAGTCCCTTTAGAAAACCCCAGATCTGGTATCCACCCGCAAGCCAAAAGAAGGAAGACTGTGGCCCCAGCCTAGAGGAGGCCTGTGGTCCTGATAAGCAGCCTATGCCGGCCTCTGTCCACCTGCTGGAGAATGACCTTCTCAGAGGCCCCCTGCCCAGCCCACTCACCCCCTGCCTTGTGGGTAGAGAGGGACGGGGCAAGGGGAGCTGGGCTCCCTAACCCCCTCCGCAGTCCTTGGCTTTAGCAATCTGGCTGGCCTCCTCCCGAGCCACCCAAGACCCCCGCTGGGAACCAGAATTGAGCCCAGGGCTTTCCGACCCTCTCTGACCATGAGGAGACCTCAGTGCCCACTCGACATCGGGCTCTCCCAGAGGGGTAGAGCCAGAACAGGAGACTAGCGACCCTGAGAAACCTGCACAGCCCTGGAGGCAGGTGTCCCTGTCCCAGACAGGACCCCTGGCCCACTGTCTGGGAGCAGACTGGGCAGACAAACCCTGGGACAGGAGGCCCTGGGAGTAAAGCCTCTGCACAGCATGTGGCCATCCACTCCCTGCTCCTTGAGTCTGTGTGAGACATGTTGGCAGCAAGCCTCAGAGAGAGCCACCATGCTCTCCGCCTGCCGTCTGCTTTCCCAAGGGGTGCCACCCACCACGGAGCACTGTCCAGCCCGAACCCGAGGACACAGTCCAGAAGATGCTGAGGATGGAGGGATGAGGGGTGGAGAGTAATGGTGCCAGGCTGCAGGGCACAAGCGTGCAGTCAGTGGCATCCCCTCGGGGCCTGGCGGCCACGGCGTACTTAGACAGGACAGAGGCAACACCATGGCATGTAGCAGGGCTCTCAGGAGGCTGCATCCACACACACAGCCGCTTCCCAGCCCCTGGGCCGGTGTCCCCGGAAAACCCAGCAGCAGAGGTGTGAGTGGGTTACCATGGTGATGGGAAGTCTCATCCGGCAGCACCGCTTTGGCCCACTTTAGAGGATCTCAGAGGATCCTTCTGTTATTGGTGTTGACTTGAGAAGATTGCCGGAAGTGCTCTAGGGTCCGTGGCCTTGGGGCCAGAGAACGGAGAAGAGCCTGTCCCTACGGCCCAGGTTCTCAAGGCCCGGTCTCTGGGAGGGTGTGTGCGAGCTGTTCATCGTGTGGCATGCTGGGGATGCTGTGGGTGTGTGTGAGTGAAACAGTGAATCCAGGAGGGCAGGGCAGCGCGGTCTGGAACAGGTCAGGGACGCAGCGGCAGCCCAGGGAGTGTGCTAGAATCTCGGCACTGTGCTTCTGAGTGCTGGGTCCAGGGACAGGGTTGGCGTGTCTGCATTGTGCACCCCCAGCTTTCACTTGGCGAGGGACTTAAGAATATCTTCCTGGCTTAGGAGAGAGTCTCAGAAATCTGCCCGGGCCACCGAGTGGCTCCCTCCCCACCCTCAAAGTGTGGATGAGGTGGGGATGAGTAGGGGACAGGCTGACCACCCGCCGTGACTGCCCCAGGGCCAGGATGAGAAGGAGTTTGTCCAGACCCTCCTGTCGCACAACAACCTTTCCTTCTGGGGCCAGAGGCTTGGGCAGCTCCCCAGGTGCCCCAAAGAGGAGCATCAGCAGGGCCTTCCACACGACGCGGCTTCCAGGGAGATGTGGAGTTTTAGGGGCCACACTGTGGCTCCTCTGCTGGAGGCGGGAGGGGAGTGGGACGGGGCGGGCAGCAACCTTGTCGGTGAGCCAGGGCTGCGAGGAGGGGAGGGCTGGCCCCCACCCGGGCAAGCCCACGCTCTCCCATCCTTCCTACCTGGGCCAGCGGGTGGGTGCTCAGGCCACAGAAGAGATTTGCTTCTGGTCCTCGTGCTCACCCTCAGGGTCCCCCATCAGGGGCTGGCGCTTTTTGAGCTCCCGGTGGTACTTGGCCATGAGGGAGGCGTAGATGCAGCCATAGGCAGCGGCCACCACCATCATGATGCAGACGACGCCACAGACCACCCCCGCGATGATCACCGTGCCTATGGCGCGCCTCACGCTCACTGGCCGGTACCTCTGCTTCTGGGGGCAGGCTGTGCTGGGCTCCGGCTCGGGCTCAGCCCCGAGCTTGGGCTTAGCAGGCTCTGGGCTGGCCTTGGTGCAGGGCGGCCCAGGAATATCCAGCCCAGCTGAGCTATTCTCGTCCTCCAGCTGGGAGCAGTAGTTGAACATCTCCATGGGGACCATGCGCATGTCCTTCCCCCTCAGCTCCTTGGGGAGGGTGCAGGCAAGCTGGTCCAGGCGGCCCCCTGCGTGCAGGGAGAAAGAACAGAGGGGCTGATCAGGCATCCGGAACCCAGACTCCTCTCCCCATCCCCAGCTCCCAAAAATGGAAGGCCCAGAAAGTATAGTTTTTATCGCAATGTAGTCAATCCTGGAACCACCGTCTATGCGACAGGAAGTGGAGGAGGGAAAACGGCACTGACTGAGCCAAGCACCCCAGTGAGTTACGTATATTGTGCCATTTAGTCTCTGCAGAAGCCATGGGAAGTGGGTATTATCATCGTTCTCTGTCCGTAGAGAAGCACACAACCCTTCCAGCCAAGCTGCCCTCTGCAGGGTCACAGTAAGACGATGCTACTGCGGGGCAGGTGCTCAGCGAGGGGTCGGCGGTACCAAGAGAGCCGAGAGCCCAGCCCAGACTCGGCCCCACCCTGCCTGCTCTCTGCCATTCTGTGGGCCTGGGACTCTTCTCAACACAGCACCTCACCCCTCGCAGCTCTTCCCTTGCCCAAAAAGGACAAAAGTCAAAGGCCACTGCTTCCACCGCTGCCCCTTTTGGTTGCAGGACCTTTTGGTTGCTTAAGAATAGGCAACTCCCTTCTTGGAGCAGGGAAGGAAGCAGTTGGGCAGGAAGGTTGTCCTTGTCCTTTTTCAAAGCAATCCAGTGGCCCCATGGGTGCCCCAGCCATAGCGCCTCTGAGTGCAAAGGCGTCGGAAGGGCTGGGAGAGGAGGCCGGTGCTGGCGAGGGAGGCGGTATGGGTGCAAGGGGTGCTCGTGCTTGTGTGATGTCTTCGTGGTGGTGGTGACGGCTGGTACGGCCACGGGGAGACATAGACGCAGACCAGGGGCAGGTGAGAGAGAGGGCGGCTAAAGACAATATCTGCCCAGACGTCCCCTAAGAAGTGAAGGTTGGATCTGGGCCCTCTTTTGGCTTCTGATGGAATCTCGATGCAGGCGCTAGCCCCTGTAGAATGCTCTCAGCTCCAGCCACCCCGTCACTGCCAGCACCCTCTCCCAGCCCATCTGCCGCAAGTCCCCTCATGCAGTAGACATCAGTCTTTCCCTGGGATGCTGAGGAAAACATCCCAGGGTTTTGTTTTTAAGGAGTGCAAGGGTGAAAGCAACTCTACTATTGAAAAGGTCTGAAAAATGCACATTCCCGTCCTTGCCTTTTTGTGCTGGGAATCCAGTTCCTGCTGACTGTGTGAAAGGACAGAAATGCTTCCTAAGGCCAGCGCGCTGGTCTGCGTGTGAAGACGCACTGACTGCCGGGTGGCCGCAGCAGGCCACACGCCTGGAGAACACGTCAGAGGGCCGGGCACGCAGCGCTGGGCGCTAACAGGGACGTGACTTGATTTTCCACTCAGAAGACCCAAGGGTGAAGCCTGGCTGTGTCATCTTGTGAAAATTATTTAGTTTATTTAATTACTTATGAATCTTAGTTTTCTTAGCTGTAAAATAAGAATGTCTATCTCAACTAGCTGCCACAAGGACTAAAACAGATAACGTGCATGGAAAGATGCTTGTAAACTGGAAACTGTACAGGTATTAATCATTCCATACTCACAGAAATGGGTAAATTAGTGTATTGACTGACACTTCGTGGCACTCTATAGTTCGGAAACTGTTTTTAGTTAAGTAGCCCAGGAGAATATGGAAATAACTGAGATGGTGGCTGGGTATGGAATGGAAGTGGTGAGACCGTAGTGAAAAACATTGGCGTTATTTTCAGAGTTTTGTATTAACTCATTCATCCAGCGTTCATGGAACGTCTGCTGTGTGCTGGGCACTTCATTGCGTTCCGTCATGCCCATGTCACATGTGGCCACTACTCAAAAGTGAACAAATACGTGGACGTTTTACTGAGCACTTACTTCGTGGTGGCCACGTTCCAGACACTTTACAGACACTACCTATTTAATCCTCTCAATGACCCTGAGATAGACACTGTTTCCTTCCTATTTCACAGACAGGCACTGCCACAGAGAGAGGCCAACCAACTTTCTCAAGATGACACAGCGAGGAGACGGCAGGGCCAGGGCTCAGACCCAGACTTGCCGCGCCTAGCACTGAGCAGATTCGTTTGCCCTCTTTTCCCACTTCACGTGATCGTTCCGTAGGTCATCACACAACTTTCCCAGGTTGCAGAAAAAGGGAAGGAAAGAAAGTAAAGCTTAAACCATTTGCCTTCTTCTTAGAAGTTTTGTTAATAAAGCTTCCTGGGGGAGGAAGTTGGCGCCGTCACCAAAGGGAAGTTCGGTTTATCTGCAGAGCCGATTGCAGCCCACCCTCCCACAGGGTGGGTATTTAAGGTGGCTGCAGTATTCAGAAGAAGGATAGTTTTTTCTTCCTCCTTCTACGGTGCTGGGGAAGCCCAAAGGCACACCTGGATGCAGATCCCAGAAAAAGTACACTGGGTCCTTAAGCTCCCTCACTGAACCTACTCAGGAGAGGGAAGTCAAGTCACAGGCAGTCGTGGCTGAACACCCAACACAAAGGAGTAACGAGGGAGGAGGGGAGCAGCACCCAGCCTCTCCTGCTGGCTCAGCATAAGGGGTGAGGCTTGTGGCTCTGCCAGCCCAGCTGGTAGAGAGGTAGGGTCACCCCTTCTTCCCCGACCTGTTCCCTGAGTCAGCGCCCGGCCACCAGGAAAAGGCACTGGGCCCAGAGTGATCCTCCCAATCCCTGGGGCCTGGGCAGGGCTGTGCTCACCTCGGTAGGAGAACCACTCCATCCAGTGTTTGAACTCACGCAGGTTACAGTCACACTCCCAGGGGTTGTCCCCAACCTGCAGCAGCTGCAGGCTCACCAGGGGCTCAAATGTCAGCCGGTCCAGGTTCTGTAGGCGGTTGGAGCGGAGTGAGAGGGAGCGCAGGGCTGGGAGCCCATCGAAGAGGCCAGGGGGCAGCTGGGCCAGGCCATTGATGGACATGTCCAGGTGGCGGAGCAGTGGCGAGTGCTGCAGCAGATCCCTGTCCAGGGTCCTGATGCTGTTATTGCGCAGCTGCAGCTCAGTCAGATTCGTCAGGTCCCCGAAAATGGAGCGGGGCAGCTGGTCCAGGAAGTTGTTGGACAGGTCCAACCGCTGCAGGCTGGACAAGTTGGTGAAAGCCCAGCTTGGCAGGGCACTCAGCTTATTGTTCAAGAGCAAGAGGGTTCGGGTGGCAGCGGGCACATCCGGGGGCACCGACGTGAGGCCCAGGCCACTGCAATCCACCTCCAGGCTGCGGCTGTCGCACCTGCAGGAGAAAGGGCAGGCGGGGAGCGCCTCCACGGCATACAGGGCGATCCAGCAGGTGATCCCTTGCGGGGGCAGTGGGAGCAGGGGACAGGTGGAAAGAAAGTGACAGCTCAAGTTACCACCTCCTGCTTCTATTCCCTCCTTTTTATTCGTATCATAATGGCCTCCTGGCTTTCTCTGCTTTGGCACCAGCCACAGTCGATCACAATCAGTGCACATATATTAACCACATAAGAAGATAATTAACAAATCCCAAGCCACTGCTATGTTAGTGGACATCACACAGTGCCTGGCCTCATCGCACATCTGGCAAAGATACCACTTAGGTGGAGAATGACCCTGTGGACTCACAGGCCCAAGCCCAGGGCAAGCACTGCTTGTCCACAGGGACACCCAGCTCACAGGGCTTCTTGCCGTTGATTCCCCTGGGAGCTTGGCTTCCACTGACACCACGGATGTTGATAAAATAAAGGATATAAAGATGTCAGAGAAACCTGCGCCCATGTTCCTTTGCCAATTTCCCCACCCAAAGAAAGACCTTCTCTTTCCAAAAGAAAGTGGCCACACTGCGGCCCCTTCCCCTCCTTACCCACCCCCACCCTGAAGTGCACTAGTCTCAGATGTGCTGAGCATGGAAAGGGGAGAGCACAAAGGGGCACTCCTAACCCTGTCCCTGCAACACTCCCCAAGTGCCACACACCCAAGATGGGGCCAGCCACCTTGAGCGAGGAGTGGGAGCCGAGCGAGGCACGTAGGGTCCCAGTGTGGGAATGATGCGGATGAGGTGCACGACTCCACATCGGTACTGGCAGTTGAGGGGCCCAGGATGAGCTCCTTATTTCTTTTCATCCCAGAGCCGTCCAGGCTCTCAGCCTGGGCTCCTGTTCCTAGGGGCTGCAGGGCAGCCTTCCTGCATGAACAGAAATCCTTTCCTGGACCCATATTTTGCCCAAGACTCCTCTGAGGAGCAAGCATGGGGTCCCATCTGCAGGGCTGGGGGCAGTGACCTTCAGGGACCAATCACATCAGAGCAGCACATTCCATTGTGGAGCAACCCTTTCTAGCAGTGACCTCAAAGCCCTCCCTAGCTGTCCCTCTGAGTGTCAGAGAAGCCTGCTCATTATGGAGGGAAAACAGGATAAGCTCACACAGTCTAGTCCAGCCCAGCAGGTCCACCCAGCCGAGGTGAGCTCCACCAAGCCCAGAGGAAAGGCCCCAGACGGCCCCACATGACCTGGGTGCCTGGATGGACAGTCTTGAGTCTCTGTCCAGTAGGTGACTGGGTGTCCAAAGGGAGGGGCTTGACAGAGCAGGATGAGACTCTCACCCTTCCCTGCCTGGAGGCTCAATGACAGCTGACAGACCCTGCACAGCTGACACCCGAGCCCCTTTGCTCTTGACAGGCAATGAGCACAGGTGTGGTCACAGAAGCCAACTGGAGCACTTTCCAGCCATCTGGGGTCACCTGCTGCCACCTCTCACCCTCTCACACCTCTGAGGGCCTCTGCTGCCAAGTCAGCCTGCCCCAAGCCATTAAAAACCAGCATTCTTTACTGTCCCCCAAAATCCAGTCCATCCACCTTCCTGCTCAAAAGGCTCCACATGACTAGAAGCCACCTGTCCCTTCCCTGGGAGGGTGGGAAGAGAGCACTTTGGAAAGAGCAACTGCCTGCCCCCCCCACCCCAAGAAACTCAGAGTGGCACTCGGCTCTAGTGACAAGAATGCATCATCTTGCATTGCGAAGTGTTGTGTGGTTCTAGAATGAGGTTGAAAGGAGATCTGAGTTGCTCAGCGATCAGCCACTCTCACACGGTGAATAATTCAGGTTGCAGGGCTGGCGTGGCCAGGGGAGAGGTCGGGCAGAATTGCGCCTGGGGGACCATTTCTCATCTCTCACCACATGGCCCTGGGCACCCAGCCCTTGTCGATGTCATCCCTTTGCCTCAGATAAACAGAATTCTCAGGGCCTTTTTCTCTCTGACAACTTTCCCGGGCTGCCTTCATTAGCATTTATTCCCGTTTATGAGCAGTAGAGGGACTCGGTTCCCGTGTGCAGGAGGATGGGCTGGACCCAGTCCCTGAGGGCTCTTCCAGCACCACAGCCTGAGCCCACGGTTCCTGCATGTAGAGTTGGAGCAGTGGAACTCAGCTGGGCAGGACTGCCCTGCTCCAGCCGGTCGGTTATACACAGATGGGACAGGCTCAGGCGCCGTCCATTCTACTTAGCGGGAGGCCTGGCCATTCTCTTATTTTTACTGGCAGGGAGCCCAAAGCATGAGAAAGGACACAGGGACTCACCTGGGGAGATATAACCAGCTGTCTTGGTCTCCCGTTCCTGGTATAACCACTAAAGCTCCCAGCAGTGACTCTGTCCTTGGCTGCCACGGAAGTCCCCCTGGGCAGCCCAGGAAGATGTGTCTTAGACCTGCCCACAGCCTGAGATCAGCCCCACTCCTTGCTGCGCTCACCTGCCCCAGCCCCTGCTCCGCCGTGCCCTCCCCGTGCCCAGGGTCATACTCACAGGAGACCTGCTGCCACTGCAGGGCACGCCTGATCCTCTGCTCGGGGCTGCTGCCTGGCGCCAGCATAGTGAAGCCCTCAGCTCTCGGCTGGCACTCTGGGGAGAGAGGAGCCCTGGGTGCACCGCCTGTCAGTCCTGCGAGAGAGAGCACTGAGCAGCCCGAGGGGTCAAGGAGGGGCCGGGTGTCTCTTTACAGCCCTCCTCAGGCCTCTCCTGTTCCCTGGGTGGGGGAGGAAGAGGTGCAAGGGAGCAGGAGGAGGGAGGCCAGGAACTGGGCCTCCCAGGGGTCGGGGCAGGCTTGGCTTCCCCAGGGTGGGCTCTGTGCCGGAGCCCCTCCAATGTCCCACCCAGCCTCGCCCTGCTCTTCTTGTTTTCATAGCAACATGGTTTCCTTGGGTGAGCACCAACCCACACCGTGTCACAGGTGGGGAAACTGAGGGACATCTCTCCGAGGCGAACAGTGAGGTCCCAGGCTACAGCCTGCCTGTCCTGCAGGCCTCCCTCGCACGGGTCCCAGTCCCACCAGCCCCGCCACCACCCACCATGGCCCCGGCAAAGCAGAGGCCCTTGGCAGCGTCTGCCCGAGGTTGGGTGTGACCGTGGAGGTGAGTCGTGGCACTCTGTCTCCTGCCAGCTATAAGACTCCTCAGCTCAGGGGTCCATGCTGCAGCAGCTGCTGGGGAGAAACAGGGACACAGGAGAGGTGAGATCAGAGCAGGAGGGCTGAGGGGCGGGGATGTAGAAAACAAGCTTCTCTTCTGGAGGGCATGGGGGGCACCCGCCCCTCCTAGGGCCTGCCCCATCCAGTGTCCCCTAAGTGGGCCAGAGGCCCAGCTCTGGGGTTCCCACTTCCTTCCAGACGTGGCTGAGAGCCTCCACGCCGCCAGCTGTCAGAGAGACGGGACAGGGGACTGTGGGCCCCTCTGCCAGGCAGCTGGCGAGGCACAGAGAGAGACATCCACCCCCACCCTCTGGCCCTCAGCCCATGACTCCCAGCTGGCCCCACAGTCTGACCTCCCAGTGGGTCTTGGGTGCAGCCTCTCTGCACCCCACATGCCTATCTAATCCTGGGAGCCCAAGGAGCCCCTGGCAGCACGACGCTGACGGCCAAGGAGGTGGAGGAAGCTGCCGGAAGCTCAGTGTTGGGTTCAGAAATCTGTTTCCGAGGTTGTCCCTCAGGCACTGGGGTCCTGCTGTTTTCCCCATCTTCTCTCCTCCACACCCCCAGGCCTGCCCTCTCTGGAGTCCTCAGGGGCCATGGCAGTGCTCAGTGAGAATAGGACAGTCAGCTCTGCCCCCGCTGGGAGTGCACTGTGGCTCTTCCTCCCCCGGGGAGCGGGGCCTGGCAGGAGCTGGCACAGGGCTCACAAGAGCCGGGTGCAGATGTGGGAGTGGTGGGCAGCCCAGGTGCCCACATTGCCTTTTAGGTGGATCCAAGTGCCTGGCTCGGGGGGTGGAGGAGACCCTGAGATCGGCCCCCTGGTCACTTTCTAACTGCTCTCTCACGGCCGGGAGTGGGGTCGGGACACTGGGTTCAAATCCCCATCTGCCACTCCTTTAAACCAACTGCTTAACCTTTCTGGGCCTCAGTTTCCTTATGTCTAAAAGCAATGACCAGTCCCCAGTGGGTGGACTCCCCACAAGGCTCAGGCTGATGGAGGGCAGAGAGCCAGCCACCTTAGCGAGGGGTGAGAGGAAGCAGCAGCCCCCTTCTCGGGACAGGGAGTCCGCAGCAGGTCTACAGCTGTCTCCTCCCTGGCCCCACCAGCCTCACATGGGGTTATTTCTCATCCTGGTCGCAGGCCTGTGGGCTGGTCATTTCTGCCCCCACACGCATGGCCCCCACAGGCCTGCCTGCCCAGGAGCAGCATCAGCGCGAGCTGTCCCTCGAGCCCTGACCTTCAGAACAGTCTCTCTTACTCAATCCATAGCCCTCCTGTCAAGAGCTCACGATGCCTGTGAGATAAGCAGGTGAATGGCCACCTGAGCACAGAGACGATGACCGACTTGCCCAAGGTCACACAGTCGGAGACTGGGCTGCAGGCTTCTGAGCCAGGCTGCTCATCACGCCCCAGTGACTGTCACTCAGCAGCAGCCCTCGCAGGGAGATGCTTACGTGTGCACGGGGCGGGGTGTGCACTCACAGGCCTCCCAGACACGTGCTGGGAGCTCTGTACACAGCACATGATGCAAACACACCCACAGAGAGCCGTGCAGCTAGGCATTGCTAACACATGCACACACATGCACACATGTATACACACGCACATGCACATGCAACACCTTGTGGGCCATGCTCCAGCACTTCTCAAATGCCAACACTCGGGCAGTAGAGCGAGATGCCTCAATGTTCCCAAATGCCCCTGGCAGACAGCAGACACCTCCAGCCTTGAAGTGAGGTCTAGAGAGAACCCTGCAGGGCAGTCCCTAACCCAGGACATGGCCTATGCCCAGGCCATATGGAGACTGGAGCCCCAAACCAGGCTTCTGTCCCCACTCCTTCTGGCTTCCTGCAGAGGGACAGGCAGTGGAGAGACCCCTGCCCAGGCTCAGGCCTGTTTCCACCTGAGGCTCCTCTCCTCCACCCCACTCTTTCCTGTCCCTCAGTGTCGCCCCCACTATGAGCCCAGGCATTGACCAGCACACAGGCCATCAGCAGAGAGGCAGCCTTGCTGGCAGGCCCTGACACTCAGCCCTGCCTTGGAGGGACGTCACTGTGCAGAACAAGGCAGGCAAGCCCTACAGTGCAGACCCACAGGTGTTGCCTTGCAAGGTGGCAGGACAGTGCTGACCCTGGTATCTTCTGGAGGAATGTGACAAAAACAAGGCCCCCCAGTCCATGAGGATGTGCCCTGCACTCTCTGGGCAGATGCTGCTTCCATCAGCCCCTAGGATCCTACTGGATGCCAGGGCCTTCCTGACAGTGGGGAGGGCAGCATGCCCAGTAGGGGACAAAGGGACAAATCATACATGTGTGTATGTGTTTGGCACCACGGAAGGACCCTTAGGGAGATGCGGGCTGGAACCAGCACTTCCTAGCCCCTTAGCCTTCCGCCTCCCAACACACCTCCAACCAAAGGACCCCTCCCCACCCCCAGCAGAGTTGAGCCTCCTTAGGAAAGGGGGTGACCTACATTGGGAAGCTTGGAGAGCAGCTGCCGCAGCAGGCACTGATAACTGCTGAAATAAATTAACATAGTCTGGGAGGGAAGTCCCTACCCAGGGTGCAGAATGGGGGACAAAATGATCTCCTGTCCCCAGGTCCCACAGCCTCACCAGCTCTGGAGGCTGGACCTGCTCCTGACCGAGTCCCAGAGACAGGAAGACCAGAGACAAGGGGCTGGTCCCCATGGAGTCCCTGGGCCTCTTTGGCAGCAGAGAACGGGGATTGGAGAATAGAGCTAGGAGCTAAAGCAGGGGACTGGGAACCAGGAGCGGGCTTAGACTCCAGCTCTGGCTGCTCACAGTGCGGCCACACCCGGGGTGCTGTTCTGGCCAGGAGTCCTTTGGAAATGCAGAGGCTCAGGTCCCACCTGACTGAGTCAGAATCTGCACTGTAACAAGATCCCCAGGGGATCAGACCAGATCTGTATGCATGTGCAAGTTTGAGAAGTACTAGGCTAGGCCCTCCCAGCCGGCAAACAGCCACCCCAGGCCAAGCACCAGCTGCCTGGGGGGGATCCTCACAGTAGAACGTCCTTCAAGAAGCCTTTGTATGGGGAGAAGCAGTCCCCACATCACAAACACCAGCATAGTGTTCTTTTTTTATTTTTTTTTATTTCAGCATATTATGGGGGTACAAATGTTAAGGTTACGTATATTGCCCTTGCCCCCCTCCCCTGCATAGTGTTCTTAATCCTCACAGCTCTCTGAAGTTAGTATTCTTATTAACCACCATTTGGCAAGGGGAAACTAAGGCACTGTAAATTAACTAACTAGCTACAGGTTAGGCAAAGGGAGGACCACAGCTCTGAGCCCCAGCTGTCTGGCTACTAACCCAGTTGCCACCTTACCGTGTAGGAAAGGCAGCGGCAGGAGAAGGAGCAGCACCCTTTTATCTGAGGGGCGCTCTACAGTATACCTGGCTTGGCCCCATCCACTGCCTCCTGGGAGCTGAGGACACGGCTGTTCTTCTCCGGGTCACACTGATGAGGAAACAGCTTTGCAACTTGCTGGACTGAGGCCAGGTCCCCTCCTGACCCCCAGCCTCCCCTCTTTCCAGTAATGACATGAGTCCTGGGAGAATAAGATCTCATGGGTGGGTGGAGGGGCCTTTCTAGAAACCTTGATGGCTGGGAGTGTACGCTGTGGTGAGGGCGGGAGGGCGGGGGCTCCGGGGAGCCAGGCTGGGGAGGCTGTGAGGCACAGGGGGCTGCCAGGTGTGCTGCTGAGGGAGCCCCCAGAGACTGGGGAGGGAGCTGGAGACTGGGGTGGGAGCTGCTTCCTGGGAGTGCCCGGGTGGGGCGTGGGGGTGGAGCCGTGGGCAGACTCACTGCAGGGGGTAGGACCAGGATAGGGGAGCCCTGGCCTCGGAGGGGCTGGCTCAGACTCCAGCCAGAAGCCTCCAGCATGGGCCTGGAGTCCATGCGCTTCCTCTGCGGCGGCTTCTCCCGCACGTCTGTCCCTCCAAGTCAAGTGACAGACTCCGAGCCCTCATGCTAGCCTTGCTGTGCTCCTTCCCCTGGTGTCTATCTCCCCTGGGTCAAAGGTCCCTGACTGGGGACAAGGCTTCTGCACCCCTCAGCATGGAAGACTCACAGAACATAGGAGCAAAAAGGGCCTTCCAGGTCCGCTCTGTGGCCCATCTCCTTGTGCAGAGGGCTAAGGAGAAGCAGGGCCAGGCCTGTGGGAGGTCCGAGCCCAAACCCAGTGTGGAAGAGGCCCCAGGATTCTGTGTGGCTGGGACACAGGGAGGATGCCACTGCCATCGAGGCTGGGCCACCGCCGGTCTGCGCATCCAGATTTCTTCCCCACCCGCCTTCACCCCCGTAACATACACTGCCCAGGCAGCAAGGAAGCAGATTTTTAAAAATCTCTATATTTGTACTTGGAACAGACATATACCCTCCTGGTTCATTTTAAAACACACGCCCCATTCTCACTCCCAGCTTCCTGCACCCTTGTTTCCTTGTCAAATATTCCCAATCCCAAATAGACCCTCTGGGGAGCAGAGCAGAGAAGCCCCTGAGTGTCTCTTCCCGGGAGCTGCCTCTTCTGTGCGTGAGCCGGGTGTCCACTGAGCCCCGGAGCTGGGCTGGGGTGGTGGCCCAGGCAGAGCACAGGGGAGGCCCGACTGAGGGCAGAAGGAGGGAGACCCAGAGGGGACAGACTGCCTCTCCCCTCCCACCCTCCTGCCTCTCCCCAGGCCTGGCCTCCCAAGCCCCTCCTTTGGCAGCACCAGAGACTTTCTGCCAGTAGGGGGTGGGGCTGTGGGGCTGGAAGAGCTGGCTCTTCTTGGCAGCCCACAGTTGGGGTTCCCCACCAGCTGGACTTCCCTGCCTGGCTCCTCATGCTCACCCCTCCCCCCAGGTAGTTATCTAAGCGGCAGGGGTGCCAATCTGAGTCACACAGAGGCACTGCCACTGAGCCCTGACAGCCAGCTGCCAACATCGCCTCCCAACTGTAACCCAGCTCCAGACCTGTGGGAGGTGCAGGAATTTGAACTTCAGACTCCCAGCCCTACCGCCCTCTCTGCAGTACGTGGGAGTGGGCCTGGGTACAGAGGGCAGCTGCCCGGCTCCAAGTCAGGTGGCCACGCTCCCTGGGCAAGAAGGCCAGGTAGGCATGCCCTGGCCGTGCACCCCCAGCTGAGTGCACAGCCCCACTAAGGCATCCTCACCCCTTTGTGGACGGAGGACTGCGTGTCCAGCAACCGGACCCCAGGGAGTCCTCACGAGCCCGGGGCCCCTGTACCCTCGCCCAAGAGGAAGAGCCACAGCACTCCACTCTTTCGTACATTCCCAGCCTCACCCTCACCTACGAGGCTTCACCCACAGCTACGTGGACCTGTGTCCAGCTGGGGAAGAGTCCCTCTGAACCCTTGTCCAAGGACAGCCACCTGCAGGCCAGCAGCCCCAACCTCAGGCAACCTGTAAAGAGGCCCAGATCTGGGGTCTATTCTCAAGCCTCAGACAGTGAGGTCCTCCACTTTGCCCCCCCAGCCTTCTTCTCTTCCAGCTAGGCCACCAGCAGGCCTGCCATCCCACCCCTCCCACGGCACCCAGCCCCTGGGCGGTCTGTGCCGGGCACACAAGCAGCACAGGGCTCTTGGCTACTTCTCCCCATGCAGCAGGGACCGATTCTGTGCCACCTGGGGCTGTCAGCTGGCACCAGTACTGTCCTCCTCCCCCATTCCCCCCTGCCCCCTCCCCAGCTGAATCCACAGCTCATGTCCCCAGCACTGCAGGGTCAGAGTCCCCAGCGTTCTGTCCCTTTGGGATTCTCAAGCATCTCCTCTGAGCAGCTTCCCCAGACCCAGCAACTGCCCCTGGCAGGAGGCAGCCGCAGCCCATTCATGCAGGGCAAACACACGCCGCAGTTCCCATGCCCGGCCACCCCGTGCCCCCCAACCCTTCATTCCTTCCACCCTCCGCTCAGCACTCACCGTTCTTCACTCTGACTGCAAGCGCCTTCAATCAGGTAGCTCTTGGCCCTCCAGTGAGACCCTCCTGGGATCCAGGAGAAACCCAGGCGCCCAGGGCAGGCAGAGCGCAGAGGGCCGGTGGCAGAGTCCCCTCTGGCCAGGCGCAGGGCCGGCGTGCAGCTCACTGCACGGGAGGTGGAGCGCCCGCGGTGGCCAAGGGATGAGGGACGGGGTGCTGGGTCAACCACAAACTGAGAAGGGAAGCGGGAGGGACAGAGGGCGACAGAGGAGAGGGGGAAGAAAGGAGAGAGGGAGGAGAGCGCGCGTGTGCGCCAGGAACGCGCTGAGCAGAGTGACAGCTGGGGTGCATCTGTGATGACAGTGGCGGCAGCACACAGGCGCGGCAGCACACAGGCGCGCCAGCGGCAGCGAGGGCAGTGCTCATCCTGGCCGTGCTCACATTTCAGTGGAAAAAAGCGCCTATGGATTAATCACTTCTGACTGTGGGAGGAGGGAAGCTGTTTCACCATGCGCCTCCATCTTTCCCGCTGGCGGGGGGGGGGGGGGGGGGGGGGGGGGGGGGGGGGGGGGGGGGGGGGGGGGGGGGGGGGGGGGGGGGGGGGGGGGGGGGGGGGGGGGGGGGGGGGGGGGGGGGGGGGGGGGGGGGG
>CAUYRT010095671.1:0-39593 GCA_963574885.1 Lepilemur ruficaudatus
CTACATGCAGAAGAATTAAACTGGATCCCTACCAGTTTACCATGCATTTAAAGTTTCCAAAAAGCATTATCAATAATGGCAAATTCATAAAATACTTTTCCAAAGTATGCCATAGTACTGGCATTTTCTGTCAAACTTAAAGCAACAAAAGGAGGTTGTGATTAACTAAAATAACCTCATCTCTCACAAAAATCTATTCAAGATGGATAACAGACTTAAACCTAAGGCATGAAACCTTAAGAATCCTAGAAGATGTTGGGAAGACCCTTTCAGATATCAGCCTAGACAAAGAATTCTTGAAGAAGACCCCAAAGCAATCACCACAGCAACAAAAGTAAACAAATGAAAAAGCTTCTGCACAGACAAAGAAACTATCGTTAGAGCAAATAGACAACCTACAGAATGGGAGAAAATATTTGCTCTCTACACATCAGATAAAGGTCTGATAACAAGAATCTATCTAGAACTTAAAACAATCAACAAGAAAAAGTCAAACAACCCCAACTTTTCTTTGGAAAAGTTTCTGTTCATTTCCATTGCCCATTAGTGAATGGGCAATGGAAATGAACAGAAACTTCTCCAAAGAAGACAGAATAATGGCCAGAAAACATATTAAAAAATGTTCAACTTCTCTAATCATTAGAGAAATGCAAATCAAAACCACAACCAGATACCACCTAACCCCAGTGAGATTGGCCTCTGTCAAAAAATCCCAAAACAACAAATGCTGGCAATGATGTGGAGAGACAAGAACAGTCTTACACTGCTGGTGTGACTGCAAATTAGTGCAACCTCTGTGGAAAAGAATTTGGAGATACCTCAAAGAGCTAAAAATAGAAAACCATTCGATCCAGCAATAGCACTATTAGGCATCTACCCCAAAGAGCAAAAGACATTCTATAACAAAGACATCTGCACCCTAATGTTTATGGCAGCACAATTCACTATTGTAAGGATGTGGAAACAACCCAAGTGCCCATCAATTCATGAGTGGATTATTAAAATTTGGTATATGTATACAATGGAATATTACTGATTTATAAGAAATGGTAGTGATCTAGCACCGCTTATATTTTCTTGGATTGAGCTTGAGCCCATTATCTGAAGTGAGGTGACACAAGATCGGAAGAATGGCCTCCACATGTACTTGCCATCAAATTGGTACTGACTGATTAACACTATGATGCTCAAATGGTGGTGGGGTTCACCAGGGGTTAGGGAGTTGGGGGTGGGTAGACTCACAACTGAGGGATGTGGTGAGCTCTGTGGAGGGGAGGGGCATACTTCTAACCCTTGCTAGGTAGAGCCAAACATATAAAATGTAACCAAAATGTTTGCACTCCCATAATTTTCTGAAATAAAAAAAAATTCACATTTTAGCTATGAAACAAAGCAGACCATGTGCTATAAGAAAATTACAAGAAGTGATCAGAAAAGTTTCCATGAAAGAAGGATCCTCAAACTGGTCCTTAATGAGAGGTAAGTTATCAATAGAAAGAGATGATAAGAAAAGCAGGAAAAGAAGGAAAGAAAAATTTAGACCAAGAAACTACATTTGAAAATACAATTAGAGATTTTTTAAAAATCCAACTTGTTTGAAAGATTGTAATTGTACAGATTTAGTCGATAGAAGACTATAAGAAAGAAGGGGAAATAAGGTTAGGAAGGTGGGTATGTTTATACCATAGCGGGCCTTGGAGGACAAGTTGAGTAATTTGTACAATGCTCAGTATGCATGTGGAACCCTTAAATAATTTTAAAGGTCAGTAACTATAATTTTATCCATTTATCATGCATCTAAAGTTTCCAAAAAGCATTATCAATAATGGCAAATTCATAAAATACTTTTCCAAAGTATGCCATAGTACTGGCATTTTCTGTCAAACGTAAAGCAACAAAAGGAGGTTGTGATTAACTAAAATAACCTTACCTGCTGCAGTGAATGATGATCATGTGGTTCCAGCTATACACAAGATAATGAGAAAATTCTTTTACTAAGCAAAGAAGAAAAATCTACTCTTAAATCTAAGGGGGGAAAAGTGTTGCCCTATGGCTACTGGGCATATTTGTCACAAACACTAAGCATTTATGGATCCCAAATGCCTAGCATTGCTTTTCAGAGTCCCCAATGTCCAATGTTTTTTCCTGCAATGCAACATATGTAAGCTGCTTAAATCAGCTTCTGACATCACTTCAACTTCAAACTGGAGGCTATGTGAGGCTTAGCAGATGGCAAAAACCATCCAGTTTTCTAAGTGTGTGTTCAGCATAAGGTGCTCGTATGTTCTCTTGGACCCAGCTGGGCTGAAATCTTCCCTGGGAGAGAACTACATGGTGTTCAGTTTTATGGCGATAAGTCGGAACTCCAGATACTTGAGCTATGTTTTACTTTTTTCCTTTCACAAAGGTTAAGAGCACCATCACAGTGGCTTATATGCCTCTCAACCAGGCTTAGGAAAACTGAAAGTTGATTGATTGCCTTTCTCTTGTGTCTGGATAATTTAAAACCCTTTAGTAACTCTAGAAATTTAAAATTCCTTCTTTAAAACTTAGTGCTTCATGTTTGGATACCTCTTCATGAAGTTCAGACTCAGCAGTAAAGACATAGTTTCAATAATAGTAGGAAGAGGCCAATACCTAAATCTGGGATAGAAAATGAAAAAGAAGAACAAAACAAAGCATGAGAGAGTAAAGCATTCCAGTTTACTGTAGAACAACTGTAAGTTCCCCAGTCTGACTTTCAAGACTTCCCAGTCTGTCCTTAGAGTCCATGATGGAGATGGAGGTGGTGCAGGGTGGAAGGGAGTAGTGAAGAAGGAATGGAAAATGGAGCTTGAAGCAAAAGGCCATGAATCTTTTATTAGGGAACTTGAACTTCATTCCCTAAGCTATTGTTTCTTAAAGTGTTCATAGACCATCTGCATCTGACCATATGAGGACCATTTTTAAAAAGCATATTCTTGGGTCCAGACATCCTTCATGAGGCTCAGAACTGGCCTTTCAATAAGCTAATTAGTCTTAGGCAATGAGTTAAGTTTAGGTGAGTTCTATTTATTAAATACATGAAAGTTTGAGTGCTATATTTATCTAAAAACTTCAAGTCTGAAAATGTGAATAGATGTGTATATTGGAGAAATCATTTGAATAGCAGAAGAAAGAGAGGAAGCGTGGGGAAGGAAACTAGAGGCACAGAGACCAATTAAGAAACCATTACAGCAGTCACTACTAACCTCTCTCTTCTGAAATCTTCCTCCTTCTTTGGCTTCTGAGGTTCAGCTCCCTCTAGATTCTCCTGCTACATCTTTGAGTGCTCTTCTGAATATGTCACGTTTGTCCTCTTCTTCTAGCATCACTTTCATGATTAATGTTCCTCCATGTTCTATCAGCAGTTCTCTTCTCATGTAGAGTCTCCTTAATATCTCATCCACTCCCATAGCTTCAAGTAGTAAATATACACTGATGCCCCACAAATTTATATCTCAAAATAGAAGACTTCTATTTCCAACTACATAATGAGATGTTCTTCTTAATGTTTCATGACTAAGTCCAAAATTCATACTCTTCTCTGCCTCTATACCTACTTCTCTTTCTTTAGTACTCTATCTCACTTAAAGTGCAATAGGAAAATCAACCTGTACCCCAAGCCAGACACCTGAGAATGTAACTTAAACTCTGTCCTATTCTTCATGCCACCCCTACACTATTTGTTTCTTGCCCTATCTTCTAACAATCGTCAATCTACACCTTTCTTTATGTTTCCACTTGCCATATCTTTGGTTCAGTCCTCAAATCCTGAGAAGAGCCCTGGAATTTATCCTTTCTCTAAGCAACAAAAAAGTCAAATATCACATACATGACAGAGAAACATAGGAAAATCCCCTAACCGAAGGTAATTATGAATATCAAGTGTCCCCACTGATGGAGAAAAATTTTAATTTAAGGCTTTACATGGTCAATATTTAGTTGCCAAAGTGTAAATACTTTTCTAGAACAGGACTCTAATTGCATCGTACTAGAACTAAAGCATTGATAAATGGCCCCAACTTTTTCCCATCAGGATGTGATGTGATCTCATAACTATCATGATGATGGCATGGGGGAAGAGAAACACTAAGGCAGAACTGGAACTGAGGTCAGCTGCTTCTCCTTCCCTGATATATCAAAATAATGACTTTCAGAGGGAGAAAAAGAGAAATGTGTGCATACAAATAAAATAAAAACAATTATGGCCTCTTTCCTCTGCTTGTTAATTGAGACTGAGATAATGCTGGCAGATTTTAATGTGATTCAAGATTCCAATAACTCAACTAAAGAATTCCCAGAGTTGATAGATTAACTGAAAGCTCCTGGGAACATGGGAGTTTCACTCACTTGTATGCCTGGCGACTGCCAGAGAACACCGGGCATAGAGAGCACACATCCATCCAACAGCCTACCTCCTTAACGCAGCAAGTGAGGTGAAGGACCTTCTAATGCCATCGAGTTCACAGGGAATTTCAGCCTCCGTGTGCCACTGAATGGTGATCATAACCATAACTATGGCCACAATCACTACAGCTACCCCAGTAAAATCTACTTCCTCTTCAGTTACTACTGTTCTAGCACGTTGTACCAGGTATGCCATTTAGTGTGCCCCAGAGCCATATGAAGTAGATATTGTTATATCCAATTCAAATGCAAGGAAATGGCTTCAGAAAGGTTAAGAAATTTCCTAAAAGTCATACAGCTGGTGTTAGATCTGAGATTCAAATATAGGTTTATGTGAATTTCAAAGCCATCTCTTCCCATTAGATATGCTGCTTTTGCTATTTTATGTCCTGTTAATTGTTCTTCTCTGATAACTTTGTGATAAAAGTGCTAACAAGTATCAACAGTGCTTACCCCATATTTTAAATGCTCCCAGGAGAACTGGGTAGGGAGAGGATAGATATGCCATCAAAGGCAATATTCCTTGAAATTAATTTCCTGCATGATTCACAGAAGGGTATACTGACATAAAGGTTATGCCTTTAATGGTTTTGCATCAGACAATTATCGGTAATTAAAAACCTAATAGGAATTAGTTTATCAGATCACTTTCTAAGGTGGCAGTGAGCTGAGCTCTAAGATGGAATTAAGTTGTAAATTGTTGTCATTGAAAGACCTAGGCCTTTTTAGTTGAAGTACAGAAAAAGAGTGGAAATTGTAAATTCTGGTAAAGTCCAGGCTTTAAAGATAGTTTCCTTCCCTAAAATAATTGTTCTTATGCCATAGCTTTAAATTCAGTTTGTTCTATTGGCTTAGATTTTAATATGTTAAACATAGTTTAAACTTGGTCAGTATTTTTATTTGGACTTCTTATTCTTCTTTAAAAACAAAACTGTGAAAAAAGAGAAAGAAACGATTGGCTGCATTTTCTTTTCACATACTTCACACATGCTGTTATAGAAAGATTTGCCCTGTGAGTATGAATCTGCTAAAGATTCATAAAATATGCCATTTGTATTTTTTACCATTCCTTCAGGCATAGATCTATAAAAGCGTGTGCTTTCAGTATCCTTGGTAAACAAAAAACACACATTTTGATTCTTTCAGATTTCCAAAATAAGCTCTTTCTTTCTCCCTGTTGTCTTCTCGAATTCCTTTCCGTCTCTCTTTTCTTTATTTTCCTGCAACCAAGACTTAACTTTGTGGTAAGTAGAAAACAAGTCAAGGGATGACATCAGTGAGAATGTAAGGACTTCCAAAAATCTTCTCCCTCATAAAAGCAACTACAACACTAGCAAAAAAAAAAAAATGTCAAAATCAACTTTTTAGAGCTCTGAAAATTAGCAAAAGCCACGTAACAATTCAGGGATCCTTTATTCAAGAAAAACTGCTGAATCTTGGCAAGAACAGTGAGCTTTGTGGCATTTTAACTTGCCCTATTCCCATCCCCCTCTCCCTAGCTCTGTGGTAGTTGTGAAAACCAATCACAGTGGAAGCCGGCAGCACACAGCCTGCCGCCACTACAGGGTCAAAATGGGACTGGAGCTCTTTCAAATCCTCATGGTCAGAGAATTGTCATTATTTGACCTGTCTGGCAGCTCCTTGGGATACACGATTCTCAAGGAATATCTTTATTTTACTTCAGAAGCTCTCCCAGTGAAAACAGCCTTTTTTAGAGAGGTGCTTGTCAAAAACCATCAGTTTATGTTTAATATATCTGTTGGGTGGTTATTACAGTTGGGATAAACAACTAGCTAATCAAAAAACTTCAAAGAAAAAGCTAGGAAAGACTATGGCAAGAATATAAGGAGACTGGGGTCCTTATACATTGCTAGTAGAAGTATAAAATGGAACAGCCACTTTGGAAAACAGTCTGGCAGTTCCTCAAGCGGTTAAACATAGAATTAGCATATGGCCAGCAATTCCATTCTCATGCACATACCAAAAAAATTTAAAAACACATGTCCATACAAAAACTTGTATATGAATGTTCATAATAGCCAAAAAGTGGAAAAAACCCTAATGTCCATCTGTTGATAAACAGATAAAAAAAAGGTGGTATATCTATATAGTAACAAATTATCCAGCCCTACAAAGGAATAAAGTACTGATTCATGCTCCAATATAGATGAACCTTGAAGACATTATGTTAAGTGATACAAACCAGACCCAAAAATGCCACATATTTTATGATTCCATTTATATGAAAAGTCCAGAATAGACAAAGACATAGAGACGGGAAACCAAGAACATGGATGACCAGCCTGGGCAGCATGACGAGACCGCATCTCTTCAAAAAATTTAAAAATTTGCTGAGCATTGTGGCACATGCCTATAGTCCTGGCTACTCGGGAGGGTGAGGCAGGAGGATTGCCTGAGGCCAGGAGTTGGAGGCTGCAGCAACATATGATCATACCACTGCACTTCAGACCTGGGTAGCAGACAAAAACCCTGTCTCTAAAAGGAAAAAAAAAAAACATGGCAACTTTCATTTTTTTATTCTTCACTTTGTATCCACCATTTTCTTTCTGATCCCACTATTCAGGAAAGCTTTCTTGAGGAAAAGAAAGCAATTATAAATTAACATCTAACTCTTTCCTAAAAGGATAAAATTGTATCAAATATAATGATGGGTTTTAATTATCTCTGAATCACATTTCAAGAACCTAATGAAAATTATAGACTATTCATCCAAAAACATAAATTGCTGTGGACACATTTTTGCAGTTTCAGAGAGTATATGAATCACTAAAACTTATCCAAGGAATTACTAGGACACAAATATCAGCTCCAAAAGAGAAATGCTTTAAAAATTTACATGATGACATTTTCTCTCCTCCCATTTTTGTTTTTTTCCTAGTTGGCAAAATATAAGGACAGGAAATTTATTGAAAATAGAAACTAATGACCCATAATCATACAAAAAGATGGTCTTCATAAAAATCAATAAAAGAAATACATATTAGAACAAATATGAACAATTGAAATGTTTTATTCATCAGAGCAAAATTTATCAAGGGTACAAGAAATTAGGTACTCATACATTGCTGACAGGGTTGCCGATTTTTACATTATTTTTCAGGGAGGCAGAAAGAAATTTAGGGGTTGTATATCCTTTGATCTGGCAATTTCACTTTAAGAATGCCCTCAAGATTCCATTTTTATTCGGTTGGGGGAATCTAGATCCCTTCATAAAACTGATAAATTATGATAAATATTGTTTTAAACACATAGACAGACTTACAGGAATATAAGAGAAATCCCCAGGTGCTGAAAACAAATGGGGAGCTGGAAGCTAGAGTGATAAAGTGATGCTGAAACTATAACTGATGTGGGAATATTTGACAACCTCAGCAACAAAGATGCTTAGGTTTTTATGACCATGCAAAGCATGAAGGATAAGGTCCATGTTAAGGTGAGAGTTCAAAGTGCAACCAGTACCTAAATTCTGGATATTCTACAGAATAGATCCTTGGTTTAAAAATAAATTGCTGCAACCAAAAGGATACGACCTGGAAAAGTTCCAATTTGATCCTGACTTCTTGGTGGGTGAAAGTCTCTGGAGAAAATTCATAGCCACAGTTCTCTCTCAAGAGATTAGCTATGAATTTACACCATCTGGATGGTCCTGGAAACTCCAAATCAAGAAATTGGTTTAAAGTGGGATTGAATTGGTAATACTTTTGAATGTCTGGCAGAAACAAATGCAAATCCTCTCTCAAAGATGAATTCTCAAAACACGCCTCACAATATTTTCACAGGTAAAGGCATCAGATAAACATGATATCACAATGTAAAAATACATGAAGTAAAATTCACCGGTAAGAAAAAGTAAAAAAAATAACCAACAGGATTGTCAGAGAATATGAAATAAGAACATTTAAAGTAATAAATGGTAAAATCAGAAACATTAGAATGATACAGAACAGTATTCAAAAATACCAGGAAGTTATAAAAAATGGATTTCTATAAATGAAAAACAAAATCATCACAATTAATGTCTAACACAAGTTAGAAGCTTTAACATGAATTACAAAGACAAAGTTTGTGTAGTAGAAAATAGATCAGTTTTGTAAACTTTCTGTATGTGCTTCACAAGAATATAATCTCTAATTGTTAGAAGCAGGTTCAACATACTTTCTTCAGATAAATTTTTTATGTTAAAACATATATATATGTATTAATGACTTGTCTGCTTCATTTATCAATTACTGAGAAAAGTATGTTATTATGGAAGAAAAAGATTAGGACTTCATTTATGTATATCCATTTATAAAATGTAACTTTAAATATGTAATATTTATTTATAATAACAAAAAATACATAGGAAGGATAAATCTAATAAAATATTTCCAAGATGATTTTTAAGAGAAACTATAAAATTTAATTGCAACATATTTTCCATGATCTAAAATGATGATAAACACCACAATTATGGATATGAAGATATCTCTATATCACTAAAATATCCATTGTACCAAAATATGTATATCAATTCAATATAATTATAATCAAAATCCTATTAAGGTTCTCCTAAAACTTAATAACCTAATTAAAAAATGTATATGGACAACCAAAGGATTAGCATTAGTCAAGTCTACTAGAGAACAGGGTGAAGGACTTTAACCCAGCAGATCTCAAGATTTATTTTCAAACTACACTAGTTATGACTAGACACAAACAGAAAAGAATAAAAAGGCCAGAAAGAAACCATGTATATGTGGAAATTTGATATATGATAGATCAGTGGAGAAAAGATGGGATTTTCAATAAGTTATGAAGACCAATTGGTTTTCTTTTGGAAAATAGTACATCAGATCTCTATCTTACGGTGTACATGAATTTTAAATCAGAGTATTACAGATGCAAATATAGAAAAAGAAAACTTTAAAACTCTTAGAAGAAAATATAGGAACCTGAGGAACAAAAGTATTTGTTGAACAAGATGCAGGAACATATCTCATGAGGAAAACTACTGATACATTTAGCTACATTATATTTATTAGATTATTATGTGCAAAATGTCTAATTTTCTTAAGTACTAAGTTTGACAGTTGATATCTCTGATATTTAACTTTGATACTTCCTGTTTTATGTTTATTATGAAGGTACATCCTCAGTCTTTGAAATACACCTTTTGCTTGTGATTATCTTTCAATTTTTTTAGAGCAATTTTTGTGAAACTATAGATAAGTGAAAAGTTCATGCTATTTTTGAATATGAGTTCTGTCATGAAACCAATGCAGAGCAGACAGCTCAAAATATCAACGAAGTGTTTGGGAAGGATGTGACTAATGAATGCACAGTACAGTGATGGTTTGAAAAGTTCCATTCTGGTGATTTAAATCTTGAAAATGAGCCACATAGGCAACGTGAGACCAAGGTGGATAATGATGAGCTGAAAACTGTAGTGGAAGCAAATCCATCTCAACCTGCACGTGAATTAGCATCAAGGTCTGACATTACCATTACAACAATATTGGACTATTTGAGACAAATTGGCAAGGTAAAGAAGCTGGATAGGTGGCTTCCGCATGAATTAAACTAGCGTCAGAAAAGATATCATCTTGAAGCTTACCTTTCTTGTCACGACATAAAGGCGAACCATTTCTACACCATATTGTTAAATGTGATGAAAAATGGGTCTTTTGACAATTGCAAGCATTCAGCACAATGGTTGGATAAAGCTGAAGTGCTGAAATGCAGTCCAAAAGTGAATATTCATCAAAAAAAGCCAATGGTTTCTGTTTGGTGGTCCAGTGCTGGTATTATCCACTACAGCTTCATGAAACCTGGTTGATCAATTACAATGGATGTCTACTGCAACCAATTGGATGAAATGATGAGGATACTTGCTATTAAGCAGCTGAGATGGGTCAATAGAGACAGGCCAATCCCCCTGCAAGACAACACTCAACCACATGTTACACAAACAATGTTGCTCAAACTGCAGAAGCTGGACTTGAAAACTCTCTTGTCATTCATTCATCATGTTCACCAGACCTTGCACCAACTGACTACCACTTCTTCCAGGTTTTGGACCACTTCTTGCAAAGAAAAATACTCAGTTCTCAACAAGCTGTGGAAGATGCCTTTTGTGATTTTATCACCACTTGCTCTCCAGGCTTCTTCACTGTTGGCATAAAAAGCTGCCACTAGGATGACAAAACTGTGTCCATAGTTTAGGCTCATACTTTGGTTAATTGTACTGCTTCTTGTTTGAAATATAATAAACTACACTTGTGATTAAAAATCAAACATTTCATATTTAATGGTCTCATAAAACTTCTACTTAACAAAAAACTACAAAAATCAAGAGTATAAACAAGGCTCAGACTGCAAGAAGACACTCGCAATTCTTGAGACCAAAGGTTAACATCCAAAATACTTAAAGAACTTACACAGTCAAAGAGTGAAAAATGAACAAGCTATCGGTGCTGGGCTTATTTAACCTAACATAATATTCTCCAGTCCATCCACGTTTTTGCAAATGACAGGATCTTATTTTTTTATAGCTGAATAATATTCCATGTGTATATGTACCACATTTGCTTTATCCATTCATCCACTTATGGACATTTGTGTTGATTCCAAATCCTGGCTATAGTGACTAGCACTGTAATATATATGGGTGTGCATACATCTTTTAAATATATTGATTCCCTTTCTTTTTGATTTTTACCAAAAGAAAGCAGTGGGATGTTCTCACTCATATGTGGGAGCTAAATATTAAAATAATTGATCTCATGGAGACAGAGAGTAGAATGATGGTTACCAGAGGCTAGGAAGGGTAGCGGGGGGTGGAGGGGATAAAGTGTGGATGGTCAATGGGTGCAAAAATATAATTAGATAGAATGAATAATATTTGCTAGCACAACAAAATCACTATAGTCAACAATAAGTTATAGCATATTGTAAAATAATTAAAAGAGTGGAATTGGAATGTTCCTAACACAAAGAAATCATAAATGCTTGAGGTGGTAGATACCTCAGTTACCCCAAATTGATTATTATACATTGTATGCCTGTATCAAAACATCACATATACTCTATAAATTTATTCAACTATTATGTATCCATAATAACTAAAGATTTAAAAATTAAAAAAGAAACAACAGCAAAATGAACAAGCCAATAAAAAATAGCCAAAATGAAAGAACAGATAATCCATAGAAGAGGAAACCTGATCCACCAGAACACACATAGAAAAATGCTTGGCCTCACTGCTAATCATAACTATATAGTTTCTAAATCACAATGGGATAACATTTCACATCCAACAGATTAGGAGCATTTTTAAAGTGCGATAATATCAAATTTTGACATAGATGTTGAGCCATCGCAGCACTCAAATAAATGAAAACTGCTCCAAATACTTTGGAGAGCATTTTGATGTCTCTCTAGTAAAGTTGAAATTAAGTATTCCCTAACCCAGTAATTGCACCAGGATACATACAGTATGGAAGATTCTTCCACATGTTTATGACAAATGTATAGGAAGGTTCAGAGAAGCAGTATTTTATAATAGCAAAATAATTGGAAACATCCTAATTGCCAATCAAAAGTGATTAAATATTCATAGAATTAATGCCACATATTAAGGAGTATGAATAGTCCAGAGAGATATGCTGTCCAATATGGTAGCTACTAGACCAATGTAGCTATTGAACATTTGAAATGTATCTAGCCTGGATTAAGATGCACTATGAGTAAAGTACACACAGAATTTCCAAGATTTGCCAAATTAGAAATCAACACTTGGAGTTGGTATTATTGTTATCCACTTTTATTCATGTTCCCCTCCCCCTAATATTTCTACTGTTTTCTCCCACTTTCTTCCATCTTCAGTAGTCCTATATCACAAAAGTCCATGTATTAGGCATTCAATAATTATACTTAAATCAGTATGTGTTTTTCTCAATTCTCACATACATTTACAAAAAACTGTTACTACTTTTATTAATAGTAAAAATTAAGTGCATAACATCATTTTAGAGAGTTAAAATATTTAATCCTCATCTCAAAATACAACACTGAATATATGAGATCTAGAGTTTGAGTATTGTAAACTTTAAACTTGCTTCTAGATTTTTGAACTGTACTTCCTCTTCATAGATGATCATTGCATAACTACACAGGATCTTAAATTTTAATATGTTATCTCTTAATTAATAAATATTAGTCACATTAATACATACTAAAGTTGGTCCAACATTGATGTTATTTTATTTCTGCACATATTTAAATGATGTCTTAAAAATATAATCTCTACAGACACAATATATTGGTTACATTTGAAATTTATTGGCAAAGAGAAAATTAGTAGATATTCAATATGTACCATAAATATTTAATCATTAATATAAACATCCTTGGTGAACAACTGTTTTGACAGTGTCCACAGGGTGTTGCAGAATGAGCAGTAGAACTTTTCCAAAAACCTACTACTGTAGGTTCTAAATAAACCTGCCAAGATTTCTGAGATGCATCTCATACAGCATCCTTACAGTCCTAAAGGAAGATGACAAATCTAGTTCTGCAGAGCCCAGACTGAAGGAAGTCACAATTACTTGATGAGTCAGCCCATAAATGAACGAGAGAGACACTGTGCTTGTGTCATTCTTGCCATCTGTATGACTTTAGGCTAATCACTAACCTCACTGGTTCTCAAGAAGCACAAAATATACCACGGGTATATTTTTAATCAGTTATAAGATTTTTGTTCACAATCTAGTAAAATCAATCCTTAACTATTCACTTTCATACTTTTTTCCAATCAGTAACAAAAGAATGTGATTTATTGTGATTATGTAGAACTGTATTTTTAACCAAAAGAATACAAAAAGCAGTTAATAGGCATATTTTCAACCTATAAATAGGTATATTTATAGGCATACACATACAGCTTTATGAAATCATTTCTATTTAGGGACTGATTTAACAGTTCAAAGAAAAGATTATTAAAGCAATGAAAATAATATTAACATCACTGAATTAACAATACCTTATAATAAAGTCACTATTCTATACGAGGCATCAGCAAACTTTTCCTGTAAAAGACAAGATAAGAAATATGTTAGACTTTGTATGTCACGCAGTCTGTGTTGTAGCCACTCAACTCTGCCATTATAGCATGATAACAGCTATAGACAATACATAAATACGTGAGTGTCGTTGTATTCTAATAAAATTTTGTTTATTAAAAAAAAAGCATTGGACTAAATTTGGCCCATTGGCTGCAGTTTGGCAACTCCTGTCTATAACAGTCAATGGTTTAACAATCAGTGACTGTGTAGAAAATTATACTCATTTTTAAAAGAGATAATGCAATATTAAACAATTCTTGTTCTGCTCATCTACTCATAGTTAAGCAAAATAAACTTTTTCTTTTGCCAAATATTTTTGCTACTGACTGAGACATGGGAAGAAGAGAATCCAGTTATATTTGCTATCACACTGCATGTATCATACATACTAGAATTGTCTCTAAAGCAATATCACTACCTACAAAGCATTATGATAAAATTGGCCAGAGATGAGTTCAGAACAATTTACAAAATGGATTACAGGAGCCACATCATTTATGCAACAGGACATATTGATTACTAAGACAACTCAGCAAGTTGTACTGATCAGATTTCTCATGCCAGGATGTGTTTGTTTCACCACAAAGAAGCCATCGTTTCTCCTGGTACCTTTGTGAAATTTCAAAGACAAATATATTTTGTTCTGTATTCAGAGAGGTAGTACACTCTTGAATGAGCAGCTGCTGATCACGTTAGGAGCTTTTGAGCGAAAATCAAGGTAGATGAATATTTCAGCTCAATCAAAACACAAAACAAAATTATCTCTTCATTGTGGATTTCCTACAACACCTTTCTCTTTCAAAAACTGAAAATCCTCAGTGAAACTGAACAATAAAGGGACATAATAAACCAGATGCTTTCTTTCATTTTCCTGTTTCATGACTCACATATCCTGAGAGTATAATTTATGTCTATATGCTAAATAACTTTTGTTGCCAGCAGCCAAGGCCATATTTTCCGTGGAGAGAGCTGTGAACTGATAGAGACCTGGGTTCCAGTTATTACTCTGCTAATGGCCAGCTGTGTGTCCTGGAGTAGTCTGAGAAAAAAAAAATATTCCAGAGAATTAGAAGTAGGGTAAAGACCTATAGACTGCATGGGTTCCTATAGGCACAGCTTCACCTGAAACAGGAGAAATATCAGTATTTATCAATGAGCAGAGCACCCAGGTGATATGATGTTTTCTGCCCAGGGATCCATCACAATAAATCGGTGCACCTTGTCAGATTCTGAGGAATATATGATGTTTCTTTGGAGAAAAAATGCCCCAATCTACTTAAGAGAAGCAAGATGTTGGCTAGGTCAGGAGGGACTTCGAAAGCTCCTGAAGAGAATTGGTATATTACTGTTTAAGGGGCTACAAAGATGCTGGGTGATCTCTGGAATCAGGGGCATCTGAGCTTCCAGAAGAATTCCCTGGCCCTGGAATTCCGTGGACATCACTACAGAAAAAATAATTTCTGACAAGATCAGGATTGGGCTCTAAGGCTTTTCCAGCAGAGGACAGTAGAGGCAGAACCAGAGAAGGCAAACCCATAGCAGTTAGAGATCCAAGATAATGAAGGCAATGAATATAACAGTCTAGAGGGCAGAGTTCAAAGTGGTTCATTCCCACCCACAAAACCTCAGAGAGATTGACACTATTCTTGAGCAATACACCTTCTGGAACTCTGAGGAACCAAGGACCATGGTGTGATGTTCAGTTCTACAGAATATTTATGATAATTCTTGACTTTGTCTTCTTAAACTTTAGATTATAGGCAGTGTGCTTATTTCTAATATATGCACAGAAAAGAATACACACATGCAAACTGGACATGTGGATATGAAAAGGTTAAACAATCTGCCATACATCTGTTTAAGCAACAGTCTCAAGAAGAATATCCCCTTTCTTCTTTAGAGATGCAGTGCTGAGAGGCAAGAACCATTTAAAGAAAAGGTTCACCATTTGAGCAATGGAAGAAAGCCTTCTAGAGGGCACTTAGCCCGGAAAAATATTCATGTTCCCCTCTAAAACTCTGGCCAACTATGAAATGCTTCCCCATGCATTCATGTGGACAGTTCCCAGAGGAACTGGGAAGGGATTTCAAATTGTAAATGGTGTAATAAAAACATAAAATTATTTAAGTACTAAGCCTACCATTTTGAAGGGTAAGAAGAAAAGAAATCATAGCAATTGACACAGAGTAAGTAAAACCAAGAAGTGTTGAGTCTGTTGTAGATCTCAGAACAGTTACAATGCAGGTTGGCCAAGACAGAAAAATGCAAGATTCAAAATGCACCAAAAGAAAAGGATCTGCAATATTGTCTTGATCATTTGTAGCTAATAACTTTATCCTTCATGTGACGGAGTAGGGATTTTGGATTAAAAGTAGACCAACACTATATTCTAACACCGAGATAAGTCGAACAAACCCATAGTTATGAGAAAAACCTAGGCTAAGATGTCATTGTCTTTCCTACAGACAGGTTCCTAGTATTGTACTTGTATTAGATTCAAATGCCCATAGTATGACTGTAAACCAATTGCTCCTCAGGCATGTATTATATTCAAAGAAAATAACAAACTCTCTCATCAGTTATGAGCTAAGTGTTTACAGTATTAATGCTAGGATATATTTCTCTTTTTATTCAACAAATTATTATTGAAGAACTTCTTTTACCAGGCACTAGGTGCTGACAATATAGTCTTTTTTTTTTTAATTTCCAAGTATTACACAGTACAAACTGTTTTGATATTTTGGTTATATGAATCGGGTTTTTTTTCTTTTTTTTTTTTTTTTTTGAGACAAAGTCTCACTCTGTTGTCCTGGATGGAGTGCCGTGGCGTCAGCCTAGCTGCCAGCAACCTCAAACTCCTGGGCTCAAGCAACCCTTCTGCCTCAGCCTCCCAAGTTGCTGGGACTACTGGCATGTGCCACCATGCCCGGCTATTTTTTTCTATATATTTTTAGTTGGCCAATTAATTTCTTTCTATTTTTAGTAGAGATGGGGTCTTGCTCTTGCTCAGGCTGGTTTCGAACTCCTGACCTTGAGCGATCTGCCCATCTCGGCCTCCCAGACATGAATCATTTTTATAACGCTTGAGCATTATAAGAGTACCCATCACTGAGATATTACTCATTGTACCCGTTAGGTATATTTTCACTCATCTCCTCCTCCTCCCACCCCCCTAGGTTGATTTCCATTGAGTTTTACTTCCTTCTATGTGTTCATAAGTTAGTTCCAATTTAGTGGTGAGTGCATGTGGTGCTTGTTTGTCCATTCTTTAGATACTTCACTTAGGATAATGGTCTGCAGTTCCACCCAAATTGTCGCAAAAGGCATTTATTCTTCCTTTTCTATAGCTAAGTAGTTCTCCATAGTCTACATTTACCACATTTTGTTAATCCATTCATGAATTGATGGACACTTAAGTTGATTCTACATGTTTGCAATTGTGAATTGCTCTGCAATAAACATTCGTGTCCTGGTGTCTTTTTGATAAAATGTCTTCTTTTCCTTTGGGTAGATACCAAAAAGTGGGATTGCTAGATCAAATTGTAGGTCAACTTTTAGTTCTTTGAGGAATCTCCATGCTGTTTTTCATAGAGGTTGTACTAATTTGCAGTCCCACCAACAGTGTATAAGTGTTCCTTTCTCTATGCATCCATGCCAGCATCTATTGTTTTTGGACTTTCTAATCCAAAGGCCATTCTGACTGGAGTAAAATGATGTCTTGTTGTGGTTTTAATTTGCATTTCACTGACTAGTAATGTTGAGCATTTTTTCATGTTTATTGGCCATTTATTTATCTTCTTTTGAGAAGTTTCTATTCATGTCTTTTGCCCACTTTTTAATGGGGTTGTTTGATTTTTTTTCTTGCTGATTTGCTTGAGTTCTTTGTAGATTCTGGTTAATGGTCCTTTATCAGATATATAGCTTGCAAATATTTTCTCCCATTCTGTAGGTTGTCTGTTTGCTCTGTTAATTATTTCCTTGGCTGTGCAGAAACTTTTTAACTTAATAAAGTCCTGTTTATTTATCTTTACTGTTTCTGTGATTGCCTTTGGGGTATTTATAAATTCTTTGCCTAAGCCGATATCTAGAAGAGTCTTTCCCATATTTTCTTTTAGAATTCTTATGGTTTCATGCCTTACACTTAAGTCTTTTATCCATCTTGAATTAATTTTAGTAAATGATGAGAGCTATGGGTCCTGTTTCAATCTTCTACATGTGGCTACCCAATTTTCCCAGTACCATTTATTGAATAGGAATTCTTTTCCCCCGTGTATACTGTTGACTGCTTTGTCAAAGATCAGTTGGCTGTATGTGGATGATTTTTATATCTGAGTTTTCTCTTCTGTTCACCAATATAGTCTTGATACAGGCCTGGGTATGCCACCACTAGCAGCCGTGTTTATCCAGGAGGGAAACTGAACAATTTTTATTTATTTAGCAAGGGCAACATAGCTTATATGAAGAGTAAGCTACTTATAACTTGCATTCAGAGTGTGGGTTCTGTTGGGGTCAATTGGTTCACCTCAGGCACAGTTTCCTACAGAATCCCCTATGAAGTAGACCCCACCTGAATATTAGTCTAAAGATTTTGATATTGGAGTAATTAATCAAAACCAGTAAACTGACTTTACCCTTAACCCCCTTACAGAATTTGCTCTTACCAAGGATTTTTTATAATCAAGTATACATTTTTACACTACAAGAATGGAAATCAGTCATTCCAGACAAGAGGATGTAGACCATGTCCTTTAGACCAAAGTTCTTCAAATAATAACATGTATATCAGCAGGTCTTAGCAGGACCTAGATAGCAATTGGTATACATTTAAACCCTCTGATGAAGCACATACACACTTTGTTTCTGAATGAAGGTAAAAATCCAGAGGTTTTCAATACGTATTATATGAGGAGCAAGGGGGAAGTTCTATATTAAAAGATGAAAATCTTGGCTTGTATATCTACCCAGAAGGGAAACCATCTTAGCACTTCAAAGAGATAAGCTATAAGGGAGCCTTCAGGCAGACCAATATTGTCTTCAAATTGGATTTCTCTAATCCCTGAACTGTGACCAGCAAAGACTTCAGACTGAAAAATTGATTTTTCAACTACACTTCCTGAGGACTCACCAGAGCCACACAGTAAAAGAAACAATAATTCTTCTTTGTCTACTGCATTGATGAAATGAAATCACATGGTATTTTTATACTCACTAGTATAACTGAGAAATAATCTTGCAATTGGTTACCTCTTCATAGTTAAAATATTATGTTCACTAAGGGAGGAAGAGTTGTTTATGTACTATACGTGGGGTGATACCATATACACATATTTTGTTCATTTTTATTTCTCTTAGATTTGTTCAATAAATATTGAACTGTCTGGCCAGAGTTTCTTTAAAAGCTTCAAGAAAAAAAAGAGAGTGAAAATAAAGTATGGCCTCAGCCTGATGCTGTAGTATAAACACTAAGACAAATAAAACATGGGTTCAGCCCTCAAGGAGCTGTAATCCAGAGGTGATTTTGTCCTGTAAGGATGGCATAAATAATCAAAATAAAGAATTGCTTTGGTGAAAGTCTGCTGTGGTTTCTATTTTAACAGTTTTCAGTTTATAGTATTGCATGCCACCATGTATGGGCAGGTAGACTAGACATATTTCTCAGTCCATCATAAAGGACAATGTTGTTGAGTTGTCCGGTGCATGCATATCCAACCACCTAGCACAAAGGTGATCTCTTAAGCATTGTAAAAGGAATAAAATCTCCACCAAGAAAAATGGATGTTTTCCTTTATTACTTTCTGCCATCATCTTCCTTTAGCACTTCCAGAAGCAAAAGAAGCGGGCTTTTTTTTTTTTTTTTTTTTTTTTTTGTATACTCCAATCTCCTTTAGAGTCTTTCCTGGTTCTTCCTGATTTGTTGCCCATAAATAATTCAATAAATAAATTCCTTTGATGACATGGGCACATGTCATCTGGAGTCATTAATTAAGATAAATTTATATTTTAAAATATCTGCTCCTGTTTGGTTTTTAGTTACCTAAAAAACTAAAATTTTTAGTTATTTTTAACTTTTGGCATTAGATTTTCTTTCTTGTCAAAAAAATTAATAACTCAGCAGCTCAGTCATTTTAGCAGTATTATTAATTTTTAAGCTATGGTGAATTTTAAAAGATTATTCACTCTGTTAGTTTTCATATTGGGCTAGGTCCATGTAGCATTCACACTTCCACTTAATATAGTATTTAAACACATATACCTCTTTAGAAAATTTTGCAAGCATGTACACTTTTCTTTAGATAATAAAATGTTGTTTTTATAAGAATAGTATTCTTCTGCAAAATAGATGTTACAAAAGTAGAACTGAGAGCAATGGTCATACTTTGCAAAGAGATAGATTCAATCTCAGTATATCAAGACCTTTTTAACAGTCAGTTTTCCAGTACATGGATTGACTACCCATGGGGTATTGGATCAGCCTCTCCAGGGAATTAAGGTAGAATCTGATCAATCACTTGGCATTAGTGAGAAATTGGACTAAAAGATCTTTAAAGTTCCTTCAAATCTTAAAGTGTGGGGTATTAAGACCCAAACAGGATTTCTGAATTTATTTTTCCTTAAATCAGTCTCTAGCAATCAGATCTGTTAGTAGACAGAAAATACTTTTTAAAATAAAATTTTATAGTGCTCAGCCATTTAGGGTAAAGACACTTTTAAAGATAAAAAACTTACAGAGGGTGTGAGATATATTTGTTTTTCCTAAAACAAGATAAGTATCTGCCAAAGTCCATATGCTAAGCTGGATTTATGTTGGTTTGTTCTACAGAGGAAAAAAAAATAGTTTTAACAAATAGAAACTAGAGCCCACTCTCTGGTAAATTAAATGAACAAATAACAGTCCTTTGTGTCTTAATGTCTTATTCATATACAAAGTCATTCTCAGATAAATGCATTGAAGACATGAAGAATGCATGATTTTGGAGGTTTAAGGTATTATTGAGAGAAGCAGTTACTATTTGGGACAGACACTGCTTTGAAAATGCAATTAAACAATGAACAAGGGATTATGAATACAAGACAACATGACTGTGGCTCCTTTCTCATCCTTTTACAACTTTACATAATTTAGAGAAAATGTATTTTTAAAGCACATAGAATAATTAGTTTATGGCCCATAAATAATAATGCCATATTTATTTGTTCTTCAGAAGTTTGAAATCATGTTTAAGTGGGTCTCTGGCCTTCTGAGACTTACAGATAGCTTTGCTTAAATGAGATCTAGATTCTGTTGCAGTCATAGTGGTAAGAATTAGTAAGAAATTTTATTCCCTATGTTTAGACAAGCACCTGAAAAATAGCTTCAGAGCTTAGAACCAAGGACAGAAAGTTTTGGTCCTGAGAAGAGACTGGTTCATAGAGATCAGATGCCTCCATGAAGTGTGCTAGGTTTTTCTGACTCCAGAAGGCCAGGAGATGAAAGGGCCAACCCCTCAAATGAGGAAAGAGCAGACAGACCAGAGATCAGGGGAATACCTGTTAGCAACGCAACTGGGCCTCAAAACCTACAAAATTATGCATCAGTAAGGCAGGTACCCAAGTAATATTCCTTCTATTTAAAATATTATAATTGAGAACTCAACCCAGCAAGTCCAAGAAAAATGTCAATTCAGCTAAAGGGGTTGAAAAGCTAGAGTTGATCAAGAAAAACATCAGAACTGTGACACATAACGACCAGAAGAGATAAATTAAGAGCTGAATAAAATACACGCACTTGAGAATTTTTCAAGCAAAGCATAAAGATTTCCCAGAACTAAAAAGTATAATTAATTTCCCAAATTAAAAATTCAACAGACGAGTTGAAGGATAAGGCACTTATGAGGCCCAAATTAGTGACTTGGAAGATTAAGTGTGAGAAATCTCACATTATCTTTAAGTACAGAGCAAACTACAGAGATAAAAATCACCAGGGGAAAATAAAATAAGAGAATTAAAGAATAGATTGAGAAGACTTAACATGAGAATATGATTAGTTCCAAAAGAAAAACAGGAACAGATGGAAGAAAAGCAAATAAACAAATGAAGGAAAATTTCGCAATGATGAGGGGAGAGACCTGAGTCTGCAAATTCAAAGAGCTCACTAAGGGCTGGATTAATGAGAAAACATACACAACTAAGCATACCCTTGTAAACTGCTTGATCTCTGAAAGTAAATTAAAAAAAAAAAAATCTTGCATACTTTCCAGCTGAAAGAATAACTTATCTAAAATGGAAATTAAAGTCAGACTGAGGGTGGCATTATAAAATAGAGGAATAGCAGCAGTCTGGCTTCACTCTCCCACACAGAAAACCAAAAGCAACTATCCAGTGCCAAAATAATCACCAGGAATATCCCAGAACTCAAAACTGAAGCTATGATGATCCCAGGGGCCACAGAGAAGTGAGAACTGAGAGCATGAGGTAAGAGAAATGGACCTCTTTAATGCCTATGCCCCTCTCCAAGCTACCAGGCACCCCCCCAGAAAAGTCCCCCTGGATTCATGGTTTCTACACCAGAAAGAGTAATATTGAGGCAGGCAACCAGCTTCCCCACCATCTTGGGTTCCTTTACAGGAAAACCGTTCATGCCTCAACTCATGGAAAATATCACAGGAGTTAACAGGATGAATAATCCTGAGTGTAGCTATACATAAAGGGTGAAGGTGAGGCTAGCAACCTCCAGCACACAAAACTGAGTGGCTGCTCTTCATCTGAGCCAAAAGGGATGCCAAATCGCAGAGGCTATTTAGCAGCACCTTGTTGTAGGAGGTATGCTCCTTGGGTCTCCTGGACACAAATCCTTAGCCAGCCTTCCCACATAGCCAGGTTATCCCATCTGGGATGAGCTCCAGACTTTTGTGAAAGCTATAAGAAATCTGGACCTAGGACACCATCTAGTGCTGACAAGGAGGCAGCAATCTCAGGATAAGGGAACTCAATAGTCAATCTACCTAAAACCTCTAGACAAGTATACTTTGGAAAAAACAAACCAAACCAGACAGCAAAGACTGGAAAACATAGCTAAACCTTCAATGCAAAGACATAAACATGCGTCCATAAAAATAAAAGTAAACATGGAACCATGACTTTTCCAAATGGACAAAACAAAGAGCCAGTGACTGACCCTAAAGGGACAGCAATATGTGAGCTCTCAGATCAATGATTCAAAATGACAGTTATGAGGAAACTCAGCAAACTCCAAAATAACACAAAAAAATCAATTAAAATTATATCAGAGAAATTTAACAGAGATTGAAATATTATAATAAAAAAAATCAATGCAATAGCCAAACTGAAAAATGCACTGAAGAAGCTCAACAGCAGACTTGATCAAACAGAAGAATCAGTGAACTTGAAGACAAGCTATTTGAAAACGCACAGAGGAGAAAAAACGAAAAAGAGTAAAAAAGAATGAAGAATGCCTATGAGATGAAGAAGATAGCCTCCAAAGACCAAATCTAAGAATTATTGGTCTTCAAGGAGAAGTTCAGAGGGAGCAAGGGGTAGAAAACCTATTCAAAGAAATAATAACATAAAACTTTCCAAACATAGAGAAAGATACAAATATCCAGTTACAGGAAGGTGAAAGTTCACCAAAAAAATTCAGCCTAAATAAGACTACCCCATGGCATAAAAGTATAAAACTCTCAAATGTCAAAGACAAAGAGAAGATCTAAAAAGTAGCAAGAGAAGAGAAGCAAATAACATATAACTAACTCCAATTCATCTGGCAACAGACTTCCCAGTGGAAACCCTATAGACTAGGAGGAAGTGGGATGACATATTCAAATTGCTGAAGTAGAAAACCTTCCAAATGAGAGTACTGTACCCAGTAAGACTATCTTCAAACACGAAGGAGAGATAAAGACTTTCCCAGATGGTGCCCCTCGCCACCCTCCCAAAAAAAATCTGAGGGAATTCATCACCACCAGACTAGTTTTATAATAAATGCTAAAGGGAGCTCTTCAATCTGAAAGAGAAGGACACTAACATGAAACAATAAAACTTCTGAAGGTATAAAACTCACTGATAAAAGTACATAGACAAATTTGAACAAATACAGTAATTGTGGTGTATAAACACTTATATCTTTACTATGAAGACTAAAATACAAATCTATCAAAAATAATAATTACTACAACAATTTCTAAGAGATAAGCAATATTAAAACATGTAAATTGAGACAAAAAGTCAAAATTTGAAGGGAATGAAGTATAGAGTTTTTTAGTTTTTTCTTTCTTTTCTTTGCAAAGTTGTCATAAGTTAATACAGTTATTGTCATAACTTGTTATAAGATTTTTTGTAAGCCTCATGGAAGCCACAAAACAAAACCCTATATTAGATACATTAAAAATGAAAAGCAAAGAACTAAAACATACTACCAGAGAGAATCACTTAACAACAAAGGAAGATAGTAAGGAGAGAAGAAAAGAAGATAAAAGTTACAAAACAACCAAAAATCAAATAACAAAATATTAGTAAGTCCTTACCTATCAATAATACATTAAATGTAAATGTACTAAATTCTCCAATCAAAATCAGACTGGTACCAGACATCTCACCTTCAACCTGGAGTAACTAATAGCGGAATAGCATCCAAGAACCACTGAAAGAAAATTATTATACTCCAGGAATCCTACACTCAAATGATCTATCAATTATTGGTTGAGGTGAAAGAAAAGTATTTTAGTATATCTAAAACTTCTGAGAATACATCACCTATGTACTACCTGTGACAAAAACACTTCAGAAAATTCCCTAATCAAGAAAAAAATCAATAAATGTTAAGTATTTGTATTATTGTTCCTAAACTATCTCACCAAAAACAAAGGCATTAGGTAGGAGAAAGAATAATAAATATAATCTAAATGTAAAAAAGCAAATATGATGGAAATGTACTTCCAAATTAATAAGTGAATTTGAGCATGTTTTCCATGCTTTTAGGCCTTTGGATGTCTTTGCTGGAGTGTTCGTTCATATGCCTTGCTATTTTTTTTCTGTTGAGATATTTGTCTTTTTGATGTCAATTTATAAGAGCTCTTGTTATTTAAATGTTCACCTTTTCTCTATTGTCAGTATTACAATTGTTTCTATACCTATTAATTTCTAATTACATGGTATTATGCCCAGAGAATATGACCTATAAAATATTGACTTTAAAACAATTCCATTAGGATTATCTGTGTGACCAAGAATACTAATTTTTGTAAATATTGCCATATCAAACCTTTATTGGCTACTACCCTTCTCAACCAAAAGAACCTATATAACCTATAGGTTATATAGCCAAATTAGTTTGTGTGAGTTCACAACAGTAAAGAAATAAAAATAGCTTTTAAAAAAGAAAACTATAGATTATCTCTTTCTTAAGAAAATAATGTGGTAAATACACATAAACAAAATTTTCATACTCAATTTTGAGAGATCACAGGCCTACCCAGGTCCATTCATAGACTTCTAGGTCTACTGCCAACATGTAAGCACTTGAATCTTAGATATAGGCATGTATATTTAAACCTCACCTCAGTAGACAGAAGGTGAAAGTTGAAGGACACAGGTAGGATCCCTAGTTCTATTCAATTACAATATTCTAGAATACTTGGGGAAGTATACTTTTAACAACGTGCCACAAGATAGGGTAGTTTTCTGGTCACAGGGATTTACAGTTCTTGCTTTGCTATCACAGACCAGTGCATACCCTGATTTGGCTGATTTCTGGTCATAGCCTGCTAGTGAACAGCTGAGATTTCGTAACAGGAAAGTCAGAGCAGAAGTTTACTTTGTTTCTTGGGAATTTGAAAAGCAGAATATGAACAGGGGAATGACCAAAAACTTTATCTCACTGGAAAACATACAACAAAGGAGGCAATCCTAAGAAATTAAAGAAATAAAATTAGACAAGGGATAGGAGTACATTGATCTCATAATTAGAGATTTTGATTTAATTAAAATGAGACCACCAAGAGAGGCTTCTGAGTAATTTAGAGGGAGCCCTTTATCAACAAAAGTTACTGCAGGAAAAAAACTGGTATTTTAGAACAAACAGAAGGGAAGTTGGGGTATCTGAAAGCAAATAAAGAGAAGAACATAAAATGATAGTGTCTGAATGTGAAACTGAGAGAAAGACAGAAGAAAATAGAAGTATGTTTAAGAAATATTATTTAGAAAGAAACTACAAGATCTGTTGATAGTGAAGCATAAAAGACAAAGTGATACAAATATACACTCCGTCCACCTATCAACACCTCATGAATTTTCTAAAAGTGCTATTTCTAATATGTTACCTTTCTGTCCCTGAAGGAGAGAACTTTATTCTAGAATCTTGAAATAAGGTCTAATTCCTTATCTTGAAATTTAAGACTTTCTGTCATGTGGTTACAGACTGTTTCTCAAAACTACCTTTAAAAATAATTCTGAGGCAGGAGTCTTGTGAGTTTCTTTTCCACAACTCAGGGGCAGATTTAAAGCTAATCTTGTATAGTTCAATCTTGGTCAAGGCTTGGGCAAGGCTTTCTTATCCCACCACCTCCTTTCTAGGTGCTCCACCTTCCTTTCTAGCATGGGGAGATGTGTCAAGGTGGGAGTTAGAAAAGTTAATGAGTGTCCTTCACACCCAGGTGGAGCACTGTCCATGTGGGATGGCTTTTTGGGGTCATTAGACCTGGAGACACAGGTAAGATACAATGGATGGCCCGTGGGCTGACCTTGGCACTGTGTTGGCTTCACCAGAGGCTATGCTCCTTTTTCAGAGGCATCGGGAGCCCAACCCCTCTTCCCCCAGCTTCTAGTTATTTTTTAACTCCTTTCTCTGAGTCAAGAAGCCATCTACAGGTATGACTTTGAATCTTTTGTATCATACTTAATTTGCCCAAAAGTTGAGCATTTGCAACCACCATGATTCCCCAGTCAACAACTCCAGATTCTTACCTAGTTCTGACATAGTTCAAGGTGGAGGAAAGAAGAGGCCTTTTTTGGAGTATAAGTAGAAAGAGGAACCCACAAAAATAACCCTGAAATAGTATACCAGTTTGCCATGTAGTTACTTCATATGTCCTAAATTTTACACATGATTGATTCATTCTTTATTTAGCAAGAAATATTTCGCTATTTCTGTGGTAGCTCAGTCTACTCTTTGGTGTCTAAGCCACATTTACATGCTTAGCTTTTTCACTGCCTTATTTTCATTATCTTTATTACCGTTCCACTTCAAATTTCAGATCCTATAGCCCCACTCTAAATGCTTTTATCATCACTGTCCTCTACCCAAAATATTAAATGTAACCATCCTAACCCCAATGCCAGAGGCTAAATTTACAACCCTGGTTCAACCCTGTCTACCTTCTCCATATTTGTACCCAGACTGCTGATTCATCACTGCTAGAGAAAAATCACACAACCACTTAGATTCATAACATTAAAAATTCATGGCCTCAAACTTTAACTGTCCAGCAATTCTACAGTTCTTCTTTAGGAAAATCTCTTCCCTATTCTCCACAGTGACTATTTTTATGCTGTTCCACCTTCCTCAAACCTCTGAACCAGATGCTGCTCACTTTGCTCTCAGCAAATGCTCTGACCTGCTGTTCATAAAGAAAATAGAAAACTTCAGTGTGGAATTACCTCAATTCCTCCACCAAACCCACAACTTCATCTGCTTCTGAATATGCACCCACATACTATCCCCCTTCCCTTGCTATTATTACAAAACTAACATGTTCTTGTACTTCATTTTTCTCTTTTTCATGTATTATTTTGAAGAGATAAAGAGGAGTTTCTGCTGAATAATATTGGAGGCTCCCTGGCAAAAAGGTGGCTGAGATTAGTGGCTCCTCATTCTCTAACAGGAGAAGTTTCTATTCTTTTTGACTTCTCACAGGTGTCCAAGTTCTATCAGACCAGGAATTTGATATTCATGATAGCTGGTAGCCATCTGAAAGATATCTATCTGTGACTCCCCTGAGTAGTTGGTGCCCAAATCCTGACTGCATGTTATTTGCTCCCTCCATCTAGTAAAAAGAATAACAACAGGAAAATTAGAGCCCCTTCCTGAAACTATTGCTCCACTGCAGGGCCAACTGTGCTCAGGAAAAAGGCATATATGGATCTAATGCATTTCAGCACATGGTCTCTTCTTTAATTATTGTGTAAGAGCAAGTGGGATCATCTTGCTCCAGTGATACAAGTTTACCTTGATACTTCTTGCCTTTGATACTGTCCACCTCAGTCTGTCCTTATGAGTACATATTCATTAAGCATCATAGCTGATAGTTCTGCCAGCTTAACAGATTCAAGGAAGTGACAAACTAGGATAGATGTTGTTATTACTGAGAGCCATTTCGTTAGACATGGTCTCCCTGGAGTGCTAAGTTAAAGTAGAGAGAGTAGAGCCAGTCTGCCTTTGTAGAGCTTTAGGAGATTATAATGACCTTTCTTTTTTGTCTTGTGAGCTAAACAATGCAATATCTCATTTATCTGTAAAGTAGTGATAGTATTAACCTCACAGAGGGTCTTAATTAAATTAAATGGGTTCACATATATTAGCACAAAGCATTTAGACGGTACCTGTCACACAGTAAACTCTCAGGGGAAGGAACTCAAGCAGGGGGGATGAGGGAGGGGATGTGTGAAAACCTATCTAATGGGTACAATGAACACTATCTGGGTGACAGGCACACTTTTAACCCTGACTTGAGCATTGCAAAAGCAATCTGCATAACCAAAAACATTTGTACCCTTGTAATACTTGGAAATAAAAAAAATGTAAAGCACGCCATACACGCTGTTAAGTGTTTCCCAAATCCTTCACATCTGACAACCTCTCCTAGGAAGTAGAGACGTCACCACAAGAGGCAATAATTAACACCTGTGACCTTCACCTGAATTTTAAGATGTTTATTTAATGGTGTGGTCACTCTGCATCTTAGCTCCTCAGGGCTCTTAGTATCTTGTAATATAGAATCCAGGTCAATGGCAACGGAAAAATCCCCAAGGTGGAGCTAGGTGCTCTGCAAATTCTGACATCAAGATCTGACCTCCCCAACATGCAGCTTTGATAAACACCAAAGTGACATGCACCATAAAAATCACAGCTCAAACCATATCATAATCACAAAAGCAGGCCAAAGTAAAAGAGAACATAAGATGGTGAAAAGTAATAATAGCTCTGCACTGGAGAACAAACGAAGGACAACATAGGCCATGCTGGGCTAATCAAAGGCTTAAATGGGTTGGGTACAATTTTGTTTAAAACTCTCATTTTTTAACCTTCCCTGGGGTAGGAGATTGAATGAATGAATTTAGCCAGCAGTTAGACTGATAATGTGATTTCTTGGCAATCCGTCAGCACTAATTCAATAAGATGGGCAGCTGGCACCCACTCTGACTTCTCCTCCACCTATGAGTGGCAGATGATTCCAAAAGGGACTTTCCATGGGACTGCAGGCAGGGGCTGTGTGGTAATTCAAGAACCTCAGAGGCAGATTCTACTTGGTGTTTTTTAACATGTCAATACATTTGCCAATAAACGATTAGTACCCATCTTCCAGCAGTTTAGGGCATGCCATTTCCTCAAGTTTCCACAGTATTTTGCTCTAAGTCCATCATCATTTGGATTTTAGTTTACTTCTATATAGGTGGTTTTTCTTGGTTTTACCATTTTCTTACAAGTGCTGTGAACACACACAATGGACTTCAAATCAGAGCATTTGATCTCTCCCTGTGCTTAACTTTCCAGGAAGATGTCACAATTGCCCCTTCACAGTAATCAAAGGGCACTTGTATCTCTTCCTCTGAAAAAATCACAGCTCCCAGGTGGGGAGGCAAAAGGAGATGGCACATCTCTCACATCCTTAGTTTAGTGTGAGAGTGAGGAAAGATGAAAGGAGATGAAAACAGACTTCAAAACATGCAGAAAACTCCTGTCTTTACAAAGGAAGAAAATAATGGTATTCAAAACACTACAGAGCAAGGTAAGCTGTGTCTCCAACTCCCAAACAAATAAAAGACCTTTCACAAAAGAAATCTTATGTGACCTGAAACAATAGACCTCTATACAGTTCAGCGGTTGGTTTTATAGCTAAAATAGTCAAGCTTTACCTTCACACTCACGATTTTGGAACATGAAACATTTCAATCCCCATTCTGTTCACATTATTGCCACCCCATAATCTCCTCAGTCCATTTCACTGACAGTGAAAGGTGAAAGTACCCTATTTTAAGCAACCCAAATTTCCTCATAGCACCATTTAAATCAAGAGGGGCTGAAGATTACATATCTAGTCTGTTATGAACTTCTTAGATGTAAGTGAGAGATTTCATATTCCATGCAAATAGAAACAAATGAAGAATTTATGATATAAGTTTTATTTGTTTTTTAATTAAGAACTTAAAAATCAGTTGAAAAAATTTTGGAAAGCTTTGAAGAGAGCCAAAACAGATTTACTGTAGAGAATTTCAGAGCTGGAGTATAAAGTTCAGACAACATCAAGAGGAGCTGGAACCTGGGTATCAGGCATTAGAACTAACTTGGAGGGAACATCTGGGAAGAGCTGGAGAGGTGGGGTGGAGGTGGAGAGGGAAAGATGGGGCAGGCCCAGTGTAGTGTCTGGAGAATAAGGAGTCTTGCGGCACAATTGGTGATGATTGTCATCAAAGAACTATTAATAACTGGTGAGGTGGAGCCCCTGCAGGTGGAAGATGCACTGCCATGGAGTGGGTTATCTGGAACACTGGTCAACAGCAGCCAAGACTGGCCATAAGGAAAGGCCCCCAGCTCTTGAACCATGGTGTGATTTTAGTAACTGAAAGAAAGTGGAAGGGGCAAGTCATTGTTTCAATAAAAACAGCAACACTTAAACGACTACCACCACCAACAGAGCTTTGCTAAAAGACTGTGGAGCGTTGGGTCTTGTACTTCACAAAGAAAACTGGTACTTGAATTACATAGTCTTCCCAAATTCTCCCAGCTAGTGAGTGCCAGAGACAGATTTATCCAAAGGCAGACTTACTCAGGTCCAGAACTCTTAAACACCACGCTTTATTATACCATGCCAGAAAGAGCAGAGGTACAGGGAACTCAAGGAATGAAGCACAGGTTGTGATCCTCACATACTTGTATAGAAGTTTCTGCTTACATAATTTTACACATAAGGAAACACTGATAAAATGTCTACAGCACTCTAGGATTTACAACACACTTTCACTTAGAGCGATCTTAGAATCGAGATAGAAACCTAGTCATTAGGTTCAGTGTTCAAAGACCTAACAGAATCAGGAAGTTCTGTTTAGGATGACTTGAATAACGTTTTCAATTACACAGGAGGAAATTTTTAAGACCTTGTGTTAGGCAAAGAGTTTTTGATATGATACCAAAAACATGAGCCATAAAATAAAAAATTATTAAATTCAGCTTTATAAAAAAAAACTTTTACTCTGTGAAATACACTGTTAAGAGAATAAAACAACAGGCCATATTAGAAGAATTTATTTGCAAATCACATTATCTGACAGAGGACTTTTATCCAGAAAATGTGGTAAAAAAAAAAAAACCTCTCAAAATTCAACATTTAAAAAGTCCCTTAATTTTTAAAATGGGCAAAATATTTTAGTAGATGCTTCACCAAAGAAGACACACAAATGGAATATAAGCTCAATATTATTAGTCTTTAGGACGATGAAAAATTGAAACCACAATGAGTTACAACACGTATCTATTTAAATAGCTAAAATCAATAGAACTAATAATATCAAATCTGGCAAGGATGCAGAGCAACTGGAGCTATCATACATTGCTGTTGAGAATATCAAAATGGTACAGCCACTTTGAAAAACAGTTTGGCTATTTCTTATAAAGTTAAACATACACTTACCATATGACCCAGCAATCCCACTCTTGACATTTACACAAGAGAAATAAAAACTTACATCTACAAAAACAGTTATAAGAAATGTTTTAAGTGCTTTATTCATAATCGTTAAAAATTTGGAAGCAAAATGTCCTTAAATTAGCAAAACAATACATACATTCAATGCAAAATTGCTTTACAATAAGAAGGAATTAATACGTGCAACAACATGAATGATTCTCAAATGCATTCTGCTAAGTGAAAGAAGCCTGATTCACAGACTATATGCTGTGTGATTTCATTTATGTGACATTTTGGAAAAGGCAAGAATTGTCAGGCAGAAAATAGATCAATGATTGCCAGGGACTGGCATAGAGGAAGGGCTGATTATAAAGAGGCAGCATAACGGAATTATTTTTTTGTTGATGAAACTCTTCAGTATCTTGATTGTGGTGATGGACACAGGGCTCTGTGTATTAGCAAAACATGCCATTAGACACTCCCCAAAAACATTTACTGTAAATTAAATAAATTTAAAAACAAAGAAAATCTTTAAAAGGTGGTTACATAATTTTACTTTTATAGACTAAACTCTGTGTGTGAGAGAGAGAAAAAGAGAAAGCACACAGATTTTGCCAAAAAGGTGAATATTTTATGAATGTATGGGAAGCACAGGCCATTCCCTCACACAGTGTCTTATGCAAAATAGTCATTCGATATGCACTGTTAAGTCAAAGTGAATAAAAGAATGAGAAACTATATAAGTTACTTCAGATTAACTTCATTTAAAAATATAAAAACCAAAATGCAACAATTAATGTCATTTATAATTGCCTCAGTAATGAGTCACACATCAAGATCTTTGAACTTGTATCACTTTATACGCACCAAACTCGGAAAGTTACATAAAAGCAACAAAGCTGACTCAATTAATTTATTAACATATTTAAAATTCAGGGTACCAATGATAATTTTGGCTGTCACTTTAAGTAGCAATTTAAAAATCATAATAATGGAAAAGAAGACTAAGAGTTATGTGTGTTATGTATGGTTATGATTTTCTGGACATATTAAAATTCATCTTTATTATAATTGATGAACATATAATACATAAAATCACTTTAGAATAATATGGATACAATGAAAGTATATCAAAGGAATAATATTTCATATACTGAGTGCATATTATATTTTATTTTCAGTCCAAATTTTTGTAGAATGATTCAAGGCTACTTTAAAAATTAAATTACTTGTAAAGAATACAAATTACAGTCATTATCATGAATTGTTTTAAAACAGATCATTATAGCTTAAGTTTTGTGTGAAAGAAATCAACTACAATTCAAAAAGCAAAAGAAAGTATTGAGAAAACAATCTAGGTGTGATATTAGCAGATGTATTTGCCTTCTTAACATGGATAAGTGTCAAATGAAATTATCTTTTTAAAGTATAAACTTTTATGAGATCATTTTAACTTAAAAAATAAATGCGGCTGTTAGTACAAAAGTCTAATGGTGTTTATTGACATGCACTGAATTGGAAAAAAAGGATATTAGGGAGAAATGAAAAGTACACACATTTGATTGAATTTTAAGACAGTGCATGTTACCCACACTTATCCAGGGTTAGTAGGAAGGCAGAATCTGATTAATAATGAAGCCACTCCCCAATCTCAGAGAGTGCAGCAGAGAATAAAATTTATTTAAGAAAAAATATTTAAAGCCCTGACCCAAGCCATATAACAAAAACATTCGAGATGCTTTTGCAATTACACTTGAATGCATTCTCAGACCCTGCTACACCAAGCTAAATAAACCCAACTTTGTGGCTGTGAGTGTGTTCATGGTGGTCTTTGGCTGTTTCTTGCGTGGTGGTGATGGTGGTGGTGATGGTGTTGGAAGCGAGGGCAGTGGTGATGGTGATAATAACACTGATCATGTTGGCAGTGGTGGTGGTTGTGATGACAGTGATGCTGGTGGTGGCGATGGTGATCCTGGTCAGGTGGTGGTGATGGAGGTGGTAGTGCATGAGTGAGTTTTTAAAACTAGTAGTATCTGGACCCCAAGAAACCAGAGAAAAATTTTCTCTTATACATAGTACCGTAATATTATTTAATATAATAAGTCCTGTGACTCCCAACACAGGAGAGGCAAAGAAAGAAATATAGTAAAGTAGAAAGAAACTATGTTAGGGGTCAAGAGCTATAGGTTCTAGTCTTGGTTCTGCCATTAGTGTACTTTGTTACCTTGAGCTAATCACTCAACCTCCCAGGACCTCTTTTAATTTATCTGCAAAATGAAGTTTACTCTATTAATCCTTAAAGCATTTTGTGTCTGCTCTTCTCAAGTTATGAAGTCAGATGCCTAAACTAGATCATGTATAACCTAGGTCCCCTGGCTGTTTTTTTTAATAAAATTTTATTGGAATATAGCCATATTCACTTATATATTGTCTACGGCTGTTTTCACAATACAATGGCAGATCAAAGTTGTTGCAGCAGAAACTGTATAGCTCAAAAAGCCTAAAGTATTTATTCTCTAGTCCTTTACAGAAAAATTTTGTGGACCCCTTGTCTAGGGTTACATTAAATAGGAGTTTGGCATGTTGAAGATGTATCTTATTAGCAGAAGGTATGTTTCATAACGTAGGGATTTTAGTCTATTTTGTATCCTTAGTGCCCATGACTGTGCCTGGTGTCTAGTAGATGCTGAATAAATATTTGTTAAATGAATGTGTGCATTAGAATGAATGAATAAAAGAATTGTAGCCTCTGCAAGCCTGAAATGTTTTATTCATCAGTATCCTTCCTGTTTTGGCAATGTTTCTATTTGCCGTGGAATTTAAAATATATCCAGATGGAAGGAAGTCTATATATAATACTCATCTTCAGTGTTGTCATATAGCATGCCCAATGTATATAGTTCCAACTACATAACAGACCTTAGCCTGAAGTGAATTCCATCATGAATTTCAAATACAGTAGCAGCATACAATATCTGATCCCACTCGGAAGGCAAGTATAAATTAATAAGAGCAGATTCTAGAAAACACTTCTTCTTTAGTTCAGAAAAAATGAAGTCAAGTAAAAATGGAAGAGTTATCACATTTATCATCTTAGTACTAGTATCCATTGTTTTCAGATTTCTAAAAGTAAGGTTTATTGATCTTTCTTTTGTTTTAGGTAGGCACGTGGAATGAAGGTCACCAGCAATGTACCCAAAGTCAAAAGCTTAGGTTAACGTAGTTTGCATTTTCTGTTTTTTATATACTGGCATATCCAATAAACTCCTTTTTCAAAAAAATGTATTCTCATTTTTTAGCTTTGTAAACAAAAATGTGTCCATTGTGTTGTACATAGCGGTTTTGTTTTGTTTATTTATTAAATATTTATTTCTCATGCCATCGCAGATTGTGACAATGAAAAATAGCTACTGAATAAAGAGCACAGTCTTTGGAATCACAGATCTTGTTCAAATTTCCAGCCCTAGAAACTTACTAGCTCTGTTGCTCTAGGCAAGCTACTTAATTTCACTATGCCTCAGTTCCTCCTCTTTAAAGTGTGGTTAATAAAATTTACTTTATATACTAAGTCACGGCAATAAATAAGATGACATATTTAAAGAGCCTAACACCTTTTCCTGCACATAGCCTACACTCAAAAGGTATGCAACTATTACATCTACTTTGATTATATCATATATTTAAATGATACATATTATCATATGTCACATAATTATTTTATGGCTTTTATGGCATAGCTGTGAGAACATTGATTACAAAAGGGAAGAACAAAATGTTTTAAAGTATTATCTGATTTGAGTCTTTTCTACGTTAGAGTTTAATTTTAATCTTTTGTAGGGTCAGCAACACCCAAAACACTTTTCTAATTATGAGTTTATTTTTTCTTTGAAAAGAAAGTCTGTTACATTGGTTCACCAGTATTCTTCCCTAATAATGATACCAGGGAGAGTTGCTGTTTCTATCTCTCAGAGAGGTCATAAAGGGTCAGCACTGCTTCAGGAACTTTACTAAATAAAGCCACTCTTTCCCATCTGGGCTTAGAGCTGATGCTACTGAAGTGCATGTTAAGAGGACACAGCAAATATGCGTTGATTGCTGGTATCATTAAAGAGTGTAGAAGTTCTTTTATTTCAATAAAAAGCACACTGTAAAATTCTGAGTGTTTACAGAGTACTTATTCAGAAGATAGTTTTCCTTATCAGTATAAAAACTACCAGCATTATCTTGAAATTATGAACCATTTTATTTAAAAATTAAATTCTAAAAGTATCCGGTTGTCTACTATGGGTAGTTTGTACTATGTGCAGTGGAAGAAATAAGGATGAACAATGCAAACTTCTGGAACACTGCCTTTCTCTTCCTGTCTGTTTCTACTCCTTGTTTAATACTAGATGGAGCGGCCACAAATTACATAGAGTTTGCATATTGTTTTATATTTGTGTTTCAAATGTCTTTAGGTATCCTTTTGAGTTTGCCTCAAAAATATCTCAAAGCGTTTGATGTTAGCTTATTGATTTGAGTTTCTCAGAAGAACTGAGACACAGTCTAAAAAAATGTTAAGCTCCTCTGTGATTTCAGGAAATATACTCAATACTTCTTCCTGCAACAAAGTCAATGATATTCTTTCTGGCCTTTTCTATATTGCCAGAGTTGTTAAGGGGAATTATAATAAAAGGTAATGCAAAAAACCTGTGGATTAAAAGAAACTTTAAGAATATTACAGACTAATCGATTTTTAGGAAGGCAGATGACACACATTGAGTCTTCCAGGTATCTAAAATTTACCTTGAATTTTGAAAGAAACACAAAACTACTTCTTTCTCTTACCCTCCTGCCCCCACCAACGAACTCTGGACCTGAGAGAAATATTAATAGTGATCAAGATTAAAAACGATGACACTTGAACCAAACTGCTGATGGAAAGGACTTAAACTTTTCTTGTGAAAAGAGAAGACTTTTAACTGATCTGATCTCAAATACCTTGTTTCCCTGAGATTTATCTTTATTTTGGATCCACCTGATTGTAATTCTCTCTTCCCAAACGTGTTTTTATGGGCCTGGGTCTACTTTATGCTCAGAAGAGGCTCCATCTCTGGAAGATGCTTAGACCAGCACTTAGGACCTAGGGAAGAAACATTCCCCTGTTCCTTTAAAGAGATTTTCCATGGAATTTTCACCTTAACTTCTTCTCTTACTATCAGAGTAGTAAAATCAAGATGACTTTGGAGAAAGTCATCCTGGTATAGGCTTTGGGAAAAATATGTAAGTAGGGAACACTTTGGTAGGCCTTAGGACAGAAGAACAAGATATTATATAATCATTGTTGTTTATACACGATCTTATCCTTCCAACTCACTAATCTTCTACACAGAACTGCTAAATCTTCACAATTACTATCATCACTGAGATTTGTTTGACTTTGCCTTCTATGCATATTTGCATTTGGGAGCCTAGTAAAGGTGGTATAGCCATAGTATGTGGCTTGTCAACCACTTGAATCCTGGACACTTCTCTCAATCCTTTCCATTCTTGAGGCATCACATGCTGCTGAATAAGCTCAAATAGATTTAATTTGTTCATTTCAGATGGTAGCACTTTGTATTAGGTTTCTCCAGAAAATCAGAAATGACAGGATATTGCATATATGTGTGCATGCGTATGTGTGGGTGTCTAAGAGAGAGAGAGGTTTATTTTAAGGAATTGGTTCACACGATTATGGGAGCTGGTTAAGTCTGAAATCTGCAGAGTGGGTTAACAGGCTAAAGACTCAGGGAAGAGCTGATATTTCAGCTAGCTCAAGTCAGTAGGCAGTCTAAAGTCTACATTTCCTCTTCCTCTGAGACCAAGATTTCAGTGTTTGTTTTTTTCTTAAATCTTCAACTTATTAGATGAGGCCCACCCATGCTTTGGAGAGTAATTGCTGATTAAGTCTACTGATTTAAATGTTAATCTCATTTAAAAAGCACCTCCACAGCAACATCTATACTGGTATTTGAGCAAATATCTAAGTACTGTAGCCTAGCCAAATTGACATATAAAATTAACCATCACACCCTTCTATATATTATCCTCACTAAAGATTCGAAATGTGCACTTAACCTTTTCTAAACTGAAGATTCATAGAGAAGCTCTTTATTTGTATATAAGCTGATAAAAATTGAGCAGCTTTTCCAAGTGTCCCATTCAAAAGAAACTTACATGCAATAACAATGAAAGAAAATCATTGAATAAATATTTATTAATATCTCTGGGAAAAGCAGCCAAGGAAAATTACATTCAAAACACACAGCAATGGTTTTTAAGACAGTCTCTCAATCTTTTTTCATTATCTCACACAATATCACAGTTACCTACAGTGTTTGGTGTCTAGATTCTAGGCTCATGTGTTTGAAATCCTCAAAAACTCTTAACACTCAGACTTCACTGGCTCTTTTCATTTCATTCTTTTTCTTTCCATTCTTTCACTTTTCCAGAAGTAGTCTTTGCTCCCTCTATTAACTTTCCATCATTTATAATTTATCCTTTCTGCCTTTCCTAGTTTCCTGATTCACTCTTTACTCAAGCCAGGTATGAAAGGTCTGGTAGTCTGCCTAGTATATATATATAGAAGGAAGGCAGAGAAGTGGCAGGAGGTTTTTAACACCCACATGTTAAGTTTTTCTAAAAAATCCTTTTTACATCAGGATTTTTAAAATTCGCTTGGTATCATTGTTATGTTTAGAAGTGGGCTGATTTTCCCACAGGTATGTGTCTTTCAAATTATACCAAAACCCACTCAACCCACCACTCCCTTATCTACCATCCACTTCTCTTCACAGTTTACACAACAGCAGAGATAAAGAACTTCTTACAGTTCCTAAGCACACCATGTATTTCCTGATAGGTATGCTTTGACATGCTATTTCTTTGGTCTTACTAGTTTCTCCTCTTTCATCTTGCCTTGGTGACTACCCTCACACAATTTAACGCCCAGCTCTAATATCACTCTCTGAAGCCTCCACCAGCACATTTAAGCCAAGTTTATTTCTCCTCTTTGGGTAAGTACACCACAAATAATACTTTCCATATTACATTGGAACTATTGCTTTATAAGTCTGTCTAATCAGACAGCATTACTTAAGGGCCAGAACCTTATTTTGTACATCTCTACACCTACAATTATATATTAATCAATACTTTTAGCTGCAAGATATAGATATCAAATTCTAATTTAGCTAAAATGGGAAACTACTGGTTCACTAATTGATACATCCTGATGACATGAGCTCAGATTAGTAATGCCAAAGGAAAGCTAATCTATTTTCCCAAATATCCACAAATTAAACCTCCTATATAATCATAGGCTTATCTATGAATTTATCACTATGTCAGGTGCTATGACTAACTCAGCCTAAGTCAAATGCCTATCACCATGGATTCATGGAACATTGGCATCATTATCATTATCCCACCAGGATCAAAAGCAAGGAGAGAGTATGCTGATACCAAGAGAAAGAGGGGGCATGGCGACATGACAGGCCGCTAAAGACCAGAGCAGCTATGGTTTGCTACTCTGGAACTTAGCACAGTTCTTACCACTTGATAGGTGCTCAATAAATATTGAATTAATGCACAAACACTAGTTGTTCCCCTATGTTCTAATTATCCTCTTAGTAACTAACAACAGATTTACCAGAACATTATATTTCCAAAGACAATTACCAACAGTAATTCACCTCAAATTTTACAACATTAAGTTCTGATATTTCATGAACCAACAGTTCCCCAAATATTTCCAACCTATTACTTTGGAAATCCAATAGAAACATCATGTAAAAAATAATCTAGAAATCCTAAAAATAATCAAGAAATATTCTCAAGGCTTAACTGCATACACACAAATTCACATAAATATATATATTTATATTTATGCATACAAATATAAACACATTTATATTTATACACACATATATACATACATACATTAAAAGAGGTCATTCTCTGAAAACTTTTTTTTTTCTTCCTAAAATTTTATTGGGGGAAAACTACAAAACATTTACAGTACAATGTTTACAGTCACAATTTGTAGTGAGCTGATTTCCCAAAATATATTATCACTCAAGTTGACTTACCTTGTTACATTCAGATAATTCCTTGTTGGTAAGAA
>CAUYRT010095673.1:0-22867 GCA_963574885.1 Lepilemur ruficaudatus
TTTTTTTGAGAGAGTCTCACTGTCACCTGAGCTAGAGTGCCATGGCATCAGCCTAGCTCACAGCAACCTCAAACTCCTGGGCTCAAGCAATCCTTCTGCCTCAGCCTCCTGAGTAGCTGGGACTACAGGCATGTGCCACCATGCCCAGCCAATTTTTTACATATTTATTTTTAGTTGGCCAATTAATTTCTTTCTATTTTTAGTAGAGACAGAGTCTCGCTCTTGCTCAGGCTGGTCTTGAACTCCTGACCTTGAGCGATCCACCCACCTCAGCCTCCCAGAGTGCTAGGATTACAGGTGTGAGCCACTACGCCCAGCTTCCTTCCTTCTCCTTCCTTCCTTCCTTCCTTCCCTTCCTTTCCTTCTTTCTTTCCTTTCTTTCTTTCTTTTTCTTTCTTTCTTTCTTTCTTTCTTTCTTTCTTTCTTTCTTTCTTTCTTTCTTTCTTTCTTTCTTTCTTTCTTTCTTTTCTTCTTTCTTTCTTTCTCTCTCTCTCTTTCTCTCTTTTTTTTTTGAGAGAGTCTCACTGTCACCTGAGCTAGAGTGCCATGGCATCAGCCTAGCTCACAGCAACCTCAAACTCCTGGGCTCAAGCAATCCTTCTGCCTCAGCCTCCTGAGTAGCTAGGACTACAGGCATGCACCACCATGCCTGGCTAATTTTTTTTTACATATATTTTTAGTTGTCCAGATAATTTCTTTCTATTTTTAGTAGAGACAGGGTCTTGCTCTTGCTCAGGCTGGTTTCAAACTCCTGACCTTGAGGAATCCACCCACCTCAGCCTCCCAGAGTTCTAGGATTACAGATGTGAGCCACTGCGCCCGGCCCCTTTTTTGTATATTTTGTTGTGACAGGGTCTCACTATGTTGCTAGGGTGCTCTTGAATTCCTAGCTTTAAGTGGTCCTCTTATCTTGGCCTCCAAAAGTGCTGGGACTATAGGAGCAAGCCACCATGCCTGGCCTAGCCTTAATTTCTTTTCTTTCTTTCTTTCTTCTTTTTTTTTTTTTAAAAAGAACTTGGTATATTACATATATTACATTTGTGAAAATATTTCAAGGATGATAATGTGAGTGAAAGTGCTTTACCTCCTACAAAAGAGCCCATTACTGTATGCTAGGCTAGACACTTAAACACATGCTGACTGGAGGAACCTGAGGGAGTGGTGTAATAATCTATCTGGAAGTTTATCATTTCCTTCTGCAAGACTGGGAAGTTTTTCCACAGGAGGTGGCTCTGAGTTGTGCTTTGAAAGAGGGGAAGGGTGGATCCTGGTTTAAGAAGTAAAAGCAGCTATTTTGATAACAATAAGAATGGTATAGGCTATGGCTAAACAAGAAGAGGGGATAGGAACAAAAGAAACTTGGCTAGAAGCCAACAGATGGACTAAAAAATAAGCAAGGGAAATAAGGAAAATAGAACCACTGTTATCGTACATTCATACACTTCATTTTTACTTGTCAAAACACTTCCACATAAATGATTTCATATGATTTTCATAATAAACCTATAAAGTAGATAAGACAGTTCAGGAAGCAATCATTACACAAATTGCTTGTAGCTTTTGGGGATCAGGAAATTGAACTAAAATTGTGCTGTGGATTTATTTATTTTTGGGTGGGGGTGGGAGTAGAGATGGGTTCTCACTATGTTGCCCAGGCTGCTCTGGAACTCCTGGCCTCAAGCAATCCTTCCACCTCAGCCTCCCAAAGACTGGGATTACATGCTTGAGCCATTATGCCCAATTTGGATTTATTGTTTTACAATTAATGACAAAATAGAGCCGGCGCGGAGGCTCATGCCTGTAATCCTAGCACTCTGGGAGGCCGAGGCCGGAGGATCGCTCAAGGTCAGGAGTTCAAAACCAGCCTGAGCAAGAGTGAGACTCCGTCTCTACTAAAAATAGAAAGAAATTAATTGGACAACTAAAAATATATAGAAAAAATTAGCTGGGCATGGTGGCACATGCCTGTAGTCCCAGCTACTTAGGAGGCTGAGGCAGGAGGATTGCTTGAGCCCAGAAGTCTGAGGTTGCTGTGAACTAGGCTGATGCCACGGCACTCTAGCCTGGGCAACAGAGTGAGAAAAAAAAAAAAATAGCAGAATAAAGATTGAGTGACTTCTTTGGCTCTCTGAGCCTTTGGCTGGTCCCAAAGATGGTTCATTGCCCAACATCTTCCATCTAGATAGTGAGGTAGACAGAACTGGAATCCCATAGTTTACAGTTGGAGAATCAAGTAGTAGAAGCCAAAGGCTCAAAAAATAACCTAAGTGCCAACATTCACAATGGACAGAAAAAAATGACAAGCTAGCACTACCACCTATACTATTAATATATAAAGGAATTGAAACGGCAACACTCCTATCTTTTAGTAGCTCATACACAAGAGCTACCATTCCTTTGCAAAGTCATAGAAAAGGGCACGTGCATTTAGGTGAACAAATGTGTATAATATGAATGCAGCATGCAAAAGTGGACATGTGCAATTATTTAATAGCTGTGGGAGTCAAGAAGCCAGAGCTGGAGGATGGGAAGTTTGACTGAAACTGGGAAATCTGGGAGGGGAAGGGTCTTTGGAAGGAAGACAAGTTCAGCTTTTGACGTGGTTAGTGTGATGTGGCAGGGGGACAATCCATGGGAAGTAAATAGCAGGAAATATGAGTTAGGATTTTGAGAGAGCAAGAGAAAACACAGAGCACTGACAACTAACATCATCAGCATTTTCAGAGACCTCATGGAACACTGTTGGAGGGAGGGGGTCTGGCACCTGGACAGCACTTCTCGATGACTTCATCAGCCTCAGAAGCCACAGGAAACCAGCTTTGTCGCCCTAAAGTGAATGTCTTTTAACCTCTGGACTTCATCTGGCAAAGACTGGAGTTAAGAGCAACGTGAAGCATCAGGCATCTGAGCCTCATGTCTTTCCTCTCTTAAACTCCTTTGCCTTTCATGAGCATCATGCCCTGTATTTTATTTGGCTTTAACATTTTATCCACTTATGTTTTTGTCTAACATCCTTCTATTCTGTGGGTCTGTATTTATGCAATTACTTCTGTACATGTGCATTGCTCTGGAAAATTAGGGGACTTTTAATGGTTGTGATTAATAATGATGTTGGAGAAGAAACATAAGTGAAGCTGACTCTGGGTAGTCAATTCCACTTCTTTTGTAACCTCTTCCCCTTTTTGCATGCGTGTGACAAAATTCTGAGGTGAAGAAGTCGTGGAGAGGAGTGGGAAGTGTTCTGGGATTCTTTCATTATCTTCCTCTCTAGCACAGCACAAAGATCAAATCACTGTCAACTCACTCAAGAAATGTGAGAACTAAAGCCTATAAATCACCCACACAATACACTACTTGCAATAGTATTTCCTTACTAGTTACATAATTTATTGTAATATATCCTCTTCTTTTCCCAGACCTGTCAAATCTCTGCTAAATCAGAACTGGCTACATTCTGTGTTAAATGACCTAGCTTCAAGATGGGCAAATTATGACCTCGGGCTACACTCTTCCTTCTTGCCTGGAGGCTGGGAAGTCCCATAAGCTCTGTGCTTTTCCACCAGACTGGCCTTGAAGGCGGGTGGCTCTCTGTGGCTCTCAGGAGAGAGGCAACATTGGCTTTCAAAAATGCCAAAGCTGGATAGTTCAAAAGGTATACAAAAGGTAATGTGGTGAAACATTTCCAGATCCCTTTTCTTGAATTAGTTCAGCAACCCCCTCTTTTGTTAGGTTCTGCGCTCTGGCCAAGATCTTCAGATGAAAGGTGCTCTGGAGATTTCCACCTCCCGGACACCCATGGCCCGGACATTCTTGATTAAGTGCTGCCCCCTGGCGGCGGCACCGTTGCTAGACATCTCCCGAGCCTGGAGGAGACCACTTTCCTTAATTTGGAATTTCGTAGCTGACGCAACAGCTCCACCAGTGGGGCGGGGAGTCGGGGACCTGTCGTGGAGGAGACGGCCTTCCGGAAGACCCCTCCCCCGGCTCCAAGCAGGCGCAGCCCCTCCTCTACCCCCCTCCCCGCCCCACCAAGGGGCTTCCCGGGCTAGGGGCCCTACGGAGTTCCAGCCGAGCGTCTCCGGGCTGGAGGCAGGTTGCCAGGGTTTGGGGCTGTCGCCCAGACCCCAGTCTGACCGTCTGCTCAAGCTGGATTGGGAGGGAGGGAAGAGGAAGCTGAGCGTTCCTGGGACGAAGGACTAGTCTCTAAGGGTATCCGCGGTCATTTTCATTTTCCCGGGACAGTGAAGCTGTGCCGGAGCGAGGAGAGGGCAGGGGAGCGGGCTTCGAGGCCTCTTGCTTCTCGGACCTTTGCTCCCCTCGCCTACACCCACCACAGCCCCCTCTTCTGGCGCTTCCTAGAGTGGGGGAAGGGCGGGGGCTGCTTGGGCAGGTGGAGGGAACGAAAGGGACGCCCAGTGGGGTGAGGTCCTGGTCCCCAGGCAGAGCCCCGGTCGACCCCCGCAGCCAGACCTGGACGTCGGCGGAGACCCAGCTCTTCAAAGGGGCACTGAGGGCGGACGGTGGGTGGTCGGGGCTCGGCAAGGAAGGCTGGCGCATGGGGCCGCAGACACGGAACCCGGGGCCCAAGCGCAAGGGAGAAATAAAGGGAAACGGCGGGGGGCCCGGAGAAAGCCAGAGTGGGTGGGTGGGAGGGAATGTGGGAGAAAGGAGCAAAGGTGAGCGCCGCGAGCTGGCTGGCGGGGGCGGAGGGGGGATGGGAAGGGCGAGGAACAGGCCAGTGAGGATCGCGGGGGAGGGGAGAGCAGGCGGTGGGGGATGCGCGGCGCGGGGTGCGGGGAGAAGAGTTCACGCTTAGGGATTTGAGGTTCCGCTCTTCTTGAGCCCACCTGCGTTTGCGTGAACCTGAGCGCTCGCCTCTCTCTGCCTTCTCCTCTGCCCTTTAACCCATTGGCGGCTGTAGTGTAGCACTTCGCTCTCGCCACCTACACGCTGCACCTAGACCGGTCACCTGAGCCTGGGTGTGGGACACGACAGCCAAGAACTTCCCGGAGATAAGGGGCTTGTTGTTTTGTCTTGCTTTTCCCATTAATGAAACAAAAAATCCATTTCAAGCCATTTTAGGCTTCCCAGTAAAACTGTGAAAAACATACTTTTCTTCCCTTCGACCCATTACTGTCCAAAAAAATAAGTACCTCTCCAAATACTCCTTGCTTAGGAGCCAGGGCAGCAGCGACACAGAGGGGCCTGGAGAGCAAATTCAAGGACCTGCCTGGCAGCCCAGCCAGCCAGGATGTCAGTCAAAGAGAATCAACATTGTTCATTGATTAATTTATTCGTCCAACAAATATTTATTGACTGCCTGTATGAGCCTTGCACTGTGTGATGCAGTGGTGAACAAAGCTCTTCTGATGCTTACATTTTAGTGGGGGAAGTGACAACAAAAAATCAACACTGGGCATGAACAGTATCACTAGTAAGAACGTTCCAGGGTGGCAGGAATTGCAAAAGCTCTGAGGTGGGAGTATACTGTGACTGGAGTGACCTGAGGGAGAGAAAAGGGGCCAGTGCCAGACAGGGACAGCTTTCTGTCTCTTTTCCTAGGACTTTCCTCACAACTTGGACCTGGCCCCAGAGTGCAATTAAGGGGCCAACTAGCTGGGTAGTAGCCTGGGTCTAAAGGGCACTAAATTATCCTTGGAATAATTCAGATATTTGGTGCCAGTGAATTCTGATTTCTATGTCTTGTGGAAATGTAAATTGGCTCCCATCCAGTGACTTAGAATACTTGACAACTCCTTACCTGGACCACCTGTCTCTGGGGTAATTTTGCAACACACAGGTGCAAGTTGCAGGGTGTAGCCCAGAGTCCAGCCAGCTGACAGTTGCCTAAAGACATCAGTCACAGCTGGAATCCTGAAAATGTGTGATGCACTGTGACGTGCTGCTCCCTGAGGCCAGAGATTTATGCTATTGTCTACATTATAAGTGGTTTAATACGCCTACCAAGAAGTTGTCTGCTTCAGAAAACTGCATGTGATGAATTTATGTAATAATCTCTAACTTGGAATATAAAGGGGCTTACACAGTTTTTATTCCAGGAAAATCAGTATTTGCCCCATTTCTGCCAAGTCAACATTCAACAGATATTTAAATAACAATTGGTTTGAAGGCTGCCAACTCTTTAGCCTGCTCTGGGTGCCAAGGCCCAGTTGTTGGCTCTTACCTGATGACTCATCAACATCACCTGAACCAGTTGGGGATCTGCGCTGTGAGTGGGCTTGCTTGGTGGTTGAGTGTGCGCTTGGCTGTAGCTCCACAGGTGGCCTTCCTTGGCTTGCTTTAGGGGCTGAAATGGCACTGAAACTCTTGAGATGGGACTGCAGAGTTTTTTTTGCCCTACCCATGGGATCGTTTGCCCTCTGAAGGACTAAGGATAATACAGGAGTGGGAGATGAGTGGGAAATGGAATGAGGGGGAGAAGGGATTTTTAAGGGACATCAGAGGGCACTGTAAATCATGGGGAAAGATTAAGTGCTCAGTAAGTGTAGGGCAACAAGGAAGAACAGGGGCTGAGGTAGGGAGGAGGAGGAGCTGAGACAGAGAGTGAAGGTGCCTGGAGGCTGGCAGGCGTGGAGGTCCTCTGGGTCTGACAAGGCAGTCCCAGCTCCAGCCCGTCCCCGTCCCCTGGCCCCTCCCCGCTGCCGGCCAGAGTTGCACATGTGTTTTCCTGTTTTGCATTTCAGTCCCGTCACCCTCTTTCTTTTCTGCTCCTCAGAGTCAACGGCTGCTGCAGCAGGAGCCATACCCTTGGTTCCCCTAACTAGCACCTTCCCCTCTCACCCCTCACTGTGTGCTGGTAATCTTTCCTCCCAGCACCTGCCCAAAGGTCGAGGGACAGGTAAGAGTTGGGAGAGGAGGGACAACGGGCGGCGAGAGGGGAAGTGCTGGAGGAGGATGGAGCGAGTCCTGAAAACTGACTGAACGGAGACCCAAGAGCCGCGTGTTTCCTGGTCCCAGCCCTGGCCCTCCCTGGGCAGAACTCTCTGCCCAGAGACTTCATCCCTTCGTTAATAGAAGCCCTTGCCACAGGAGTAAACAATTTCTTTGTTGTTTCACATTTTTTTTTAAAGGGACTGTCTTAGACATAGTGAAATATAGAAAAACAAATGGAGAACCGGGGAGGGAGGAGCTGAGCTCCGAGCTTGGAGTGATGGGGAAATCAAACCATACCAGAGAGTTTATCTGTTTTCTGTTTCTGTTGTCAGGGGAGGCAGTACAGCTGGAGACAGGAAGGCAGGACATGGGGTTTCTGGGGGAGAAAGTGTGTTCTCACAGTGGCTTTTTGCGCTAGGCTAAGGAGCCAGGACCCTGAACTGTGAGCTAGTTCCTGGAGGACGTGTGTTTTGGTGTTGCCATGTGAGGTGGGGGTCAGGGTGAGGGGCTCCACTGGCTGCTTTGTCAGGCACTGCTGCTGGGGACCCTGCTGCCTACTTCTGAATCTGAAATTTGTTCCACAGGCTGTGGGATGACTGTGTTGTCTTTAATCTCCACGAGGTCCTCGGAGATGAGTGCACCACAGACAGGGAAGGATGACAAGGAGTGCTGTTTTATCATGGGGTTTCTCCTGTAAAGCCTGGGGTGGGAGAGCACCCTCAGGAGACCCTAGGGGTGCTGCTGGTCCCAGGCTGCTTGAAAGGTGGAAGTATTACCCTGAGATCCAGGGTCTTAGGGAGGAATGTTAGCTGCCAAAGATGGTGCCTTCTTGTCCACAGTGCTAGACAGTGGTTGAGAAAAGAGGAGCTTCCCCTTCTCTGTGAATGGCAGCCTTCCTTGCCCAGTTTGGTGTGGGCTGACTGAAGCAGGTTAGGAAGGAGATTCCACTCATAGCACTTCCTGGTGCGACCACTAGGGTATGCTGTTTGCTGGAGCGTGCGTTTCATCCCCTGGCGGTTTTGTCTCAAGATTTGGTGAAGGGGACTTCACTTTCAGATACCACCAGTCAGGAATTACTTGCACACTTCTCTCCCCACGCACCCTCACAGTCTTCTCTTCCCTTGGACCTTCGTTTCTTTACATCACATGAGGACGCATGCCTACCCCATGGTGCCAAGGAATCTTAAAAGGGCAGGCTTGATGATGTGTTTGCATGTGTTTTTGTTTGCCTTAGAAGTGGGCACCTTAGCAATAGCAGCACCGCCAAGAGGACTTGTAATTGCCTCTCATCCCTGCACAGAATGAGAAAGTGAAGGAGTAGCCAGGAAAGAGGAACAAGCTTTGTTGGAGTTGTTAGCCTAGGCTCAGTGGCAGAGGCTTTCTTTTTAATCTAATCACATCCTGCCCCAGGTAATTCAGTAGGAAGTCACCTGTAGTGCTTTTCTGTCTAAAAGGAAGGCCTCCTAGAGACTGGGGCTGGTCAGAGCGGTGGGGAGGTGGGGAGATAGCATAGTTCTGTGCTGAGAGTGTGTGAGCTCTGGAATCTAGCCAACCCACCTCCTTCTCTACTTTGACACTCTGGCTAGTGACTTAGTACCTGTTTTAAGCGGATGCAGGAAGAGTTTGATGAGATAAGGTGCTTAAGTGCTTGACAGTGTGTCTGGCCTGGGTAAGTGCTCAATACATGCTGTTATTATTACTGGAGCATTTTTGTGTATGTGGGAGTGTCCTGGCACAAAAGGACAGTCTCCTCTGGATGGATTTCAGATTTTTGTGAGGCTGTCTTGGGATCCCCCTCCTGGTTTAAATGAAAAGATTAAGGGGTTAGAATGGGAGGATATAGGGTAAGAGATAAGTCTCCCAGGAATTTTTAAATCTCTACTGTCTTGTTATAGAATAACCAAAGAGGGCTAGGAAGGGTGTGAGAAGGGACAGACAGTTGGGTTTCAGAAGGTTTAGGGTATATTTCTGTTGGTAGAAGAGACCTAGAATACCAGGTTTCAGGTAGACTATAAAGACAGAATAAACTATGTGATTTCCAAAAAGTGTCTAGCTGCTTCTGGCTGTTCAGGGCCTGTCTGTCCAAGATAACTCAGTGAAATCTTATTTCCTCACTTTTTTTAGGAAAGTGGAGTAAACCTGTATTTGAGGAAGGTGTTTATAGGAATTTATGCTTATCCCAAAGATCTTGGTATGTTTTCTTAAGGATAAAAGGGCAGGTGGGTTGGGTGGGGATGCAGTTAGAGGTTTGATCTCTTAACCTTGTTTCCTTGGAAGTAGCTTTAGCCTCAGACTTTGAGGTAGTGGCCCAAGTTTAGGGGCAGCCACCCATCTCTCTGCATGGGGAAGTGTGCAGAGTTCTCCTCTTAGGGTGCCTAATCACGAGTGCAGGGACTGCTCTTACACTTCCTCTAATCTCAGCATGTGAACAAGCCTTTGTGTCACACTGTGCAACCTTCCTGCCTTTTAAAATTGCCTGGAGTGAGAGAGAGGAGAGACTAGGGTGGAGCACAGAGGACCTAGAGAGAGAGTGCTGTGCATTCCTTCTGGGCCACCGCCCTGTCCTGGCTAACTTGCTTTGGGACACTTCCTCAAGACTACAGAAACTGCACCCAGCTGACTGTCCTTTCTTCTGGGCCCCCAGTCCCAGAGCAGAGCTGACAAAGGAGATTCCTGAGAGCGCCTTCTTATCACAGAAAGTGCTGAGCCAAGAGCTAGCTGCCCCTTTTTCAGATGTGAAGGGCCAGTGAACATTGGACCCAGACGGTTACTTAACACTCCTTTTCCCCTCCGTCACCCCTTCCTTTGCCCGCTGCTCCGCACCCTCCACCCTTCTTGACTTAAATCCACAGGCATTTTATCTGGCCTTCCCTTTTACTGCAGGCTGAAAAGGAAGAGCTTGAAGTACGGATCCCGGATCCTGGAGGGTATCTCTCCCTGACTGCTGCTGGCCTCTGCCGTGGGAACCTGCTTATATCCAGGACCAGGGAGTGAGTGTGAGTCCTACCCTCTCCCCTCATCCCTACTGACCCTGCTGCCCTCTGTGCTGCTCTGCAGTGTCTGGTCACTCTGTCTTCCAGTGCCTCTTGCGCTAGTACCTCTCCACTTGCTTGACTAGCTGCTCCTCTTTTCTTCTCAATGGTCTCCTGCTGTTTCCCAGCGTTCGCTTAGGGCTTCAGTTGTTTCCTTCCCTTGGCTTTGGGTGTTGTCTCTCCAGTGGCAACTCTGGGGTGGGGAGCAGTCTTCAGCTGCCTCCGAACACCCCTAGGTTCTGCTACATTTGGATCACCCTTCTCTTATTCATACTTTTTTGGGTGCTATGGCTATGCTGATGTGAGGGATTTGATGGCAGGAGGCCTGGAATACTAGAGATTGGGAAAAGTGTCTGGGCAAGGCAAGGCAGCAGAAAAGAGAATAGCCTGCCTTCAGGGTAGGATGGGGCTGCTTGGGCTTTGCCAGGGCTGAAGACTACAGTAAGGGGTTAAGGGATACTCCCCGAATAGGGGGTAGTTGTGGGTTTCCAGCAGATCTCTGAAGCCTGTAGGTTTGCCAGAGTAGAGTCTATGGGGAAAGGAGCAGCACCATGAGCAGATCTCACAGATCAGCTGCTTGCAAGGTGGGTTCCTAATGTTGTATTAGGAACCTAATGTTGAAATTGAAATTGGAGGGAAGACAGACCATATTTGGGTAAGGCTGACAACTCAGGCTCAAACCACTATGACTATCCCTGGGAGCGGCAAGCTGCCCCCATGCCTATATCATAGCAGGCCCAGATAGAACCAGGATTTAGTTTTCCATTTAGTAAGCCAGGTGGGCAGCATCATCCTAATGATGAGAGACAGATGCTTTCTCTCTGGGAAGAGTGCCTTCCCTTAAAAATTCAGGTTGAGGTCATTTTGATGAGCCAGCTGGAGAAGAGGTCATTTGGAGGTGGGAAGCAAGAGAGAGGTCTCTGAAGTGGTGGGTGGACCATCCATATTGGCCCCATGGCTGGTGGGTAGAGGTTCTACATAATTGCCAACCGTCCAAAATATATCATCATCTTTCTTCCTTAGAGGGCAATGCCAGGAAGCTGGTGAAGGTTTTTCTGCTCCTTCCCCACCATGGCTGACAGCGTTAAGTATGAAGTGGCCTCCCAGCATGAGGCTGATGCCTCCCCTTTGGGTGATGGGGCCAGCCCAGGGTCCGAGCAGGTAAAGCTGAAGAAGGAGATCTCGCTGCTTAATGGTGTGTGCCTGATTGTGGGAAACATGATTGGCTCGGGCATCTTTGTCTCCCCCAAGGGAGTGCTCATGTACAGTGCCTCCTTTGGCCTCTCCCTGGTCATCTGGGCTGTCGGGGGCCTCTTCTCTGTCTTTGGGGCCCTCTGTTATGCGGAACTGGGCACCACCATTAAGAAATCTGGGGCCAGCTATGCCTACATCCTGGAGGCCTTCGGAGAATTCCTTGCCTTCATCAGACTCTGGACCTCCCTGCTCATCATCGAGCCCACCAGCCAGGCCATCATTGCCATCACTTTTGCCAACTACATGGTGCAGCCTTTCTTCCCGAGCTGCTTCGGCCCCTACGCTGCCATTCGCCTGCTGGCTGCTGCCTGCATCTGTAAGTGGGGCTGGGGATGTGGCGGGAGGTCGTGGGGTTGGGGCTGGCAGAGCTGGAGTGGGAGTCCAGCCAGGGAGTAAGCAGGAGATGGAAAGGAATGCCTCTGACAACATACATATGTGTATGTGTGTGTGTATACACACACATATTTATTTATTTAAATTAATGTATGCTTTGTGTGAAAATTCAAACAGTACTACAGTGTAACAAGAAAGAAGAAAGCAACGCGCCTTTCCCCCAGCTTCCACCATTAGCAGTTTGCATGATCTTCTTGATTTTTTTTCTTGCTCCTTCAAGAGGTGTAATTCTGTTCTTTTACAAAAAAGAGATCATACTGTTCTACATTTAATTCTACAGTGTGCTTTTCCTTCCAGAATTTCAGTGGCGTTCTATTCCACTTACACATCTACTTTTCTTTTTAAATGCTTCATGTGAGTCTGTGTTGATTTTAAGGATGTATTGTAGTTTATTTAACCAGTCTTCTGCTAATGGCCATGTACATTGGTTCCAATTTTTCAGTCTTATGATAATACCTCAGTGAATATCTTTTTGCACTTGCGTGAAATTTCTGTGGGCTAGATTCTTAAAACTGTTATTTTAATCCACCTTGACTTTTTAATCCATCTCATAAATAAAATATTTAAATCTGTACATTCAGCAAAGCCACACTGCAGGTGCTGAGAGGATGATCCTCGATAGCACCATCCCTCAGGTGCCTGTTCTTGAAAAATGCCCTTCCAACCTCGGAGACCCTAGGACCTTGGAGCTACCTTCCACCCCACAACCTTGGAGAAACTTAGACAGTCAGTTTAAGGGGCCTCTTGGGGTGCAGGAATTTTGCACCAGGTGCAATTGCTCAGTAGATCACCCTTCTCCCATCAGCTGATGTCCTTTTCTTTTTCAGTTTCTCCACTGTCCCATTTACTCCTCAGCTTCCTCTCCAGCCCCCCTGATTTTACTCTTTTGTAGAGAACTGGCCATCTTCTGTGGGGTTCTCCTGTGTTTTATGTGTCCATATGTCTGGCTCAGACTCTGCATATGGGCTGTTTGTCATGCATGGCAACAGTTAGGGAGGGGCGAAAGGCACTGACTTGTGTTGCAAGAAGGGGGTTTGCCCTGAGGTCTTCAATGTTATCTGTAATTTCTCTTGCATCACTTGCAGATGATCTGATAGGTTGTTTACTGGTAAAACAACCTATTTAGGATCTATTGGTCTTGGGGCCCTTTAAAATGTGGGTATATAGTTATATATCTTGTGTACAGAAAGATCTTTCCATCTAAGTAATATTTCCAATATGGCTACATTCATTTAAGCACCAGATTCTATTACTTTCCCATCTTTACTGAAACCTCTTTAAAACCAATGACGTGTTTGCTTGCTTTCATGATTTGACATTTCTTTTGGTGACTTAGAGTCGCCATCCCACATCTCTATTCTTGCGTGACTATGAGGTCTTCCCAGGCCACTGGGGTAGGCAAGAATGTTTGCTTCCTCAGTGACATCAGACTGCTGGTCTGACTTCAGTTTTTCAGGTTTTATTCTTTTATGGATTCTATCCGTGTCATCTCTGACAGCTGCTGTTCCTTGCTTCTGGCATTGTGCCTAACTCTACCAGTCACCCCTTTAAAATTTTCTGCTTCTAATTTGGGAATGGAGACATACATGCTCAAACCCTTGTACACCCACATACACATTCACGTGCATGTACACCCTTGTGAGAATACGTGAAAAGCAGCCATGGTTATGATTAGTCTGTAGAGCTCTCCAGTGAGTAAAAGGCACAGAGTTTTGTTCATGGGTGTGTGGCATACATTTGAAACAGCTCTGGTAGAGTGTGAAGTGCACCAGACTTTGGTGGAGGTTGGTCTCAATAGCTGTGTGACCTTACGCAAGGTGCAGTGACTATTTCCTTCCAGGCTGATGTGGGAATGCAGCGAGATTCAGTGAACAGCGTAAATCACCACTCAAATGTAAGATATTGGTCATTATCATTATTATGTTTAAAGTTACTATCTCTCTTGGCTGCTTCTTGGCTTTCCCGTGAGCAGTTGCGGTTAGATAAATATTACTGCACAGGTAGTATCTGGACTTTGTCCTGTCTTTAATAACTTCAGAGGGACACAGAGATCTGAAGAAGGTTCAGAAGGACAACAAAGATTGTTAAGAGTTTAGTGACATATGATTCATGGGTTTATTCCTTCAGCCACTGTTTAATGAGCTCCTAACACAAGCCAGTTGCTGAGACGTAGGAGGGCACTCTGGTTAGTCTAAGTGAGGACTTGGGCTACATCTTCAGATTTAGTAAGAGAAAGGCTTCGATATAGAGCTTTCATTCATTCCCTTCCTCACAAAACACGTATTTAGAGCATGCTATGTATTAGATGCTTTATTTAGTGCTGGGAAACGAAGAATAATGTGTAGCTCTTGCTGTCCAAGAACTAATAGTCCAGGGGGGACAGACGTGTTAATGAGTAATTGGCATGCAGTGTAATCAGTGCAGTGATAGAGGCACCGTAGTAGGGAATGGAACTTTATTTTTATAGGGAGCTTAGGAGGACTTCACCAAGAACACAGTGTCTGAGCTGAATTTTGGAAGGGTACATAGGATCTTTCTCACAGAGGAAACTGCATGTGCAAGGTGTGGAGGTGCAAAAGGGCCCAGAATGTTCAGAGAATTCCAGGTCACTGGTATGGCCGGAATGTGGGGTGGGAGAGGGGCTGCGAGGAGACAGCCTAGGGCGAGGTGGGTGCCTGAACAGGTCAGGCTTTATCTTCAAGGTAGGGGGAAGCTATTGATTTTAAGCAGGGGGGTGTGAGCTAGTGAAATGATCAGATTTGGTTAGAAGGAGAGTTCTTGTGACCAAGTGGAGAGTGTTTTTGAAAAGAGCAAGAGATAGAAGAAGGTGGAGGGGGTGGAAGGTGAGGAGACTGGTTTAGGGAGTTGAAACCTGAGTCCATGTGAAGGGTGATGAAGATCTGCACTGTAAAGTGGCCTTGGGAACAGAGATGAGGGGATCGATAAAGAATAGTTACAAGGTGGAGGTTCTAGGACTTTTGGATGTGGGAGATATGGGAGCTCTCAGAGGTGAAGCCAGGGGTTTGAGCTTGGATAGGTGGGGGTGATGGGGCTGCCATCTGGATAAGGGAAAGTGGGCTGAGTGTGAGGCAGAGGGGGCATCTGGGGCTTCTGCTGAGCTGCTCATGTGGGTCATCTTTGTGTCATCATGACCTCAGAGTTGGGCCATTTTCCCAACAGTTGAGTCACACTTACCTATAAAAGAGGCTGATGTGTGAATGACAGTGCCCGTTCATCAGTGTACAATGGTGCACATGCATGTGTAATTTCTTTTTTTTATTTTTGAAACAGAGTCTCACTCTTGTTGCCCGGGCTGGAGTGCCGTGGGCGTCAGCTTAGCTCACAGCAACCTCAAACTCCTGGGCTCAAGCAATCCTTCTGCCTCAGCCTCCCGAGTAGCTGGGACTACAGGCATGTACCACCGTGCCCGGCTAATTTTTTCTATATATTTTTAGTTGGCCAATTAATTTCTTTCTATTTTTAGTAGAAATGGGGTCTTGCTCTTGCTCAGACTGGTTTCGAACTCCTGACCTTGAGCAATCCTCCCACCTCGGCCTCCCAGAGTGCTAGGATTACAGGCGTGAGCCACTGTGCCCAGCTATGCATGTGTAATTTCTAATGACCAAAATGCGTGTGTTCACTATCAAGGCATCCCCTTCCTGGTACCATAGTTACTGGAAAACCAATCTAGTAATCAGGAAGTTGCTTGCAGGGCATGGAATCAGAACAAAAGAAGAAAATGTTGAGACAAATTTTCTGCGTGTGGTGGGCTCTGTAAAACACAGAACTGAAAGGTAGAGTGTGGCGGAGGAGCCAGGCAAGTGGAGTCAATTAGACACGGTGTAGATGGCAAGTGCTAGGAGGGGTGGAGCACGGCTCACTCAGGGGTCACGTCTGCATCAACACTGCAGGATGAAAGGAGTCAAGCTGGCATGAAGCACCCAAGTCTCTACCCTGGCCTACAAGGCCACGCTCCACTTGACTTCTCTGATCATCTCGGAGCTTTGCCCTCACTCTCTTTGCTCTAGCTACGCTGGCCTTCTTGCCTTTCTCACATTTGCCTAGCATGTTCCTGCCCAAGGGGTTTTGTACTTTTCTTTCTGCCAGGAAGGCTCTTTCCCAGATGCCTGCAGAGCTTATTCTCTCACTCCATTCACCTCTTTGTACAAATAGTACCTTACCAGAGTCCTATCCTATCTAAAACGGTCGCACTCAATCTCCCATCCTGTTTTGTTTTTCTTTCTTTTTGTTTTTTTGAGACAGAGTCTCATTCTGTTGCCTGGGCTAGAGTGCCGTGGTGTCAGCCTAGCTCGCAGCAACCTCAAACTCTTGGGCTCAAGCAATCCTTCTGCCTCAGCCTCCCTAGTAGCTGGGACTACAGGCATGTGCCACCATGCCCGGCTAATTTTTTCTATATATTTTTAGTTGGCCAATTAATTTATTTCTATTTTTAGTGGAGACAGGGTCTCGCTCTTGCTCAGGCTGGTTTCAAACTCCTGACCTTAAGCAATCCGCCTGCCTCAGCCTCCCAGAGTGCTAGGATTACAGGCGTGAGCCACCGCACCTGGACTCTAAGTCAATTTCTGGCCTTCTAGACATTTTCCCTGACCACTCCTGACATGAAACTGACCAGCAGCCACAAAGCCCACTCAGGACTGGGACTGAGCTATAGATCTGAGGGAGGAGCAGAGGAACCGCCCTCCTCATCCCTGGGCATGACACCCTCCAAATGCCCAGCCAGGCAGCTCCAGACTTCTTCTGAGCCCCCCCACCTCTCTCCTGGACTGCGGAACCTGGGGAGCCCTTTCCCATCCTCCTTTCCAGACTCTCAGAAGAGGGGCCACCTCCCACTCAAGGCCCAGGCCCCACCGCACCTCCTGGGGTGGCAGGGGGCGGCCTGCTGTCTATCCGTGCTGCCCCATCCCCATCCCCAGCCTCTCCGTGTAGGCGTCCACACAGGCCCGACCCTTCCCCAGCCACCCCCCGTCTCCAGTCCTCTCAGCCAAGCTTCTGGAAAGAACTGTCTCCACCCTCACCCCCCCGACCCCACACTCTGCCCTCTCACCCCGTGAACCCCACCTCGCGGACCCCCCACTCCTTTAGAGCCTCCTCCTCCTCGAGTCCCCTCTGCTCCCTTCCTCTGTGCGCCCTGCAGACCCGGGCTTGCCCCAGGACGCTGGCTCAGGCCTCCTCTCTTCTCCCTGGATGTCTCCCCTGCGGTTTCCAGCTCCGACGCCCCAGCTCCCAAGGCCAAGGGCTCCTGTAACTGTCCCCAGCTACGACTGCCCCCCGAGCCTCCGACTCTTGTGTTCAACTCTCAGCTGAGCATTTTCACCTGGCTGTCCCTTAGATGCCCAACCCAAACTGCTGTCATTACCTTCTCCCTCCTTACCTGCTTCTCCCCCACCCCCGGCTGCTCTGCTACCGCCCCTCCACAGTACCCAGACCAAAAATCTGAACATCACTTCTGACCCTTCCTTCCTCACAGGGACGTAAGGAATCTAACTGACACAATGCCTTGGCGCAATTAGAAGAGGCTGCCCTTCCTTCCATCACTGCCTTTCTTAGGTGTTCTTGTGCAGTAACCAACCTGCACAACTATACATGCCATCCCTAATCCAATCCTGAGGACTCTGTCTCCTCTGTTTCTCCTACTTCTGTTCCTTCTCCTCCTTCCCCACAGCCTCTGCCCTAACACAGACCGTGGACTCTGCCAAACACAGCCCAGTGCGGGATTCACTCCAGGTACTCAATAAGGGTTTGTTCAATTAAATGGCAAACCCTCTCTCAGATGATCATAAGAGTCTCTCACGCAGCCCCCAGCCCCAGCTTCTCTCTGTTCTCCTCAATTTAACCTATACGACTCCAGCGATGCCTCTGGAACTTTCACCTGCATTGGAATCACTGGGACGGTTTGTTAAAACTCAGGCTCCTGAGCCCATCCTGACTCAGCAGGTGTGGGGAAGGGCCCGGTGGCGTCTGCGTCTCTAACAAGCTCCCAGGCCATGCTGGGGCAGTGGCCCTGGTCCCAACAAGCCCAACAGTCCCAACTCCACGTTACTCTGCAATTCCCGCGGCCTCCTGGAGGGGGAGGCATACTGCAGACTCTGTAGGATGTGGACCGTCAGGAAGGCGGAGGAGGGAGCGTGCAGACGGACGGTGAGCCCAGCAAAGCCCTGAGCTCCCAACTGGAGGACACAGCTGGGTGTACGAGTTGTGTGTGTGAGGCGAGGGCTGGGGACCAGCGCGATGCGGGAGCCACGTGAGCACGCTCTGCACCCGCCTGTGTCCCTTTCTCCATGTCTCTGTGTCGTTGAACCCAGGTCCTCACCTGCCTGTGTGTCTCTCTCCTCCCATCTCTGTGTTGCCATAGCATCTGACCACCCATCTCTGTGACTCTGTTTGTCCTTCTCTGTCCTCTCCCATGACCTTGTGTCTAGATCACTGTCTGAGTTCCAGGCTCTGTAAATCTCTAGCCGTCGGTCACTGGGCTGGACCCTTTGGAAGGCCAGCGCTGATGGTCCACTCCTGCTCACGCCAATGCCAGGTCTGGGTCTGACCACCCTGGATGACACCTGAGCAGCCCCCAAGGTCTGGGCAGGGATTTGAGGGGTCCAGTGCCCATGAGCTGAGCTGTCTGTGTGCCGGATAATTTCGAGACTTCTTAACCCCTCAAATTTAAATGCGTAGGTGAAGACTGCTTCCACAGAGCTGCCTGGAATCTGGGAGTTAGGGGGTAGAGGGAGGTGGCCAGGCAGGGGCAGGGCTACCTGGGCCACCTTATCACCCAAGTTGATAGCGGGACAGCAGTGCTGCCTCCTGCCCACCTTGTCTGCCTACCAGGCTGCAGTTCCACCCGAGTCCCAACATCTCTCACCCCTGCAAGTGAGGCTCTTGGACCACAGGGGACCTCAATTTCGGAAGCAGCATTGGAAGAAGGCTTGAAGGATAAGTCAGAGGTCAGCAGGCCAGTGGGGGCAGGAGATGGTGGAATATCCAAGCTGTAAGCAGAGCAAATGTCTGGACGAGGAAAACTGGAGGGCTTCCAGGGTAGGGGGCATCCAAGAGACAGTGAACCTGTGAATCTGAGTCTGGAACTTGGGAAAGAGACACGGGCTGGAGATAAAATATGGGCTCGTTGGCAATGTTGCTGCAGCCTGGACCAGGGCCACAGACTCGTTCTTGTGAAACACACCCATGTTCAGAGAGTGAGGGGAGCCCACCACAGCCCTGGGCTCCACCCCCAGCACCCTGGGATCCAGTCACCCCACTCTTCTGCTTCCCTGCCCCTGCCTTTACCTGCACGATTCTCTGCTTGGATCGCCCTTTCCACCTGTCTCCTCCATGCAAACATATTATTCCTCATTTAAGACCCAGCTCAAATGTCTCCTCCTCCAAGCAGCCTTCCCTGCCTCTTCCTGGACACCCACCTGCAGGACAGCACCTCCTCCCTCACCCCCACCTCAGCCCTGAGGTTTGGCACATCAGCCAGGACTCCCGTCCACCGCCCACCTCCAGCCAAGCCCTCAGGGTGGCTTATCAAAGACCACCTTCTCTTTGTGGCTCTTCCTGAGTCCTTCTCAGCTCTCAGATGGGGAAGGCTTGGCTGACCCTCCCTCCCTGCAGGTGACTGTGTCCACTTTCCAGGTCCCAAGCCTGTGCCCATCTCTGAGTCTAGATGTCCCACCCCACTACTCCTCTGGCAAGGAGCATCTTGGGGTAACAAGGCATCCAGGACGGTGAGAACAGCCAGGCAGGGGCAGAGGAACCAGAAGAGGCCAAACCGTGGGCAGGACCCAGAGCAACAATGCACCCTCAGGCAGGTGGCCAGGGGAGCTGGCCCTTCCCCACCAAGGGGCTCGGGCCTCAGCTGGTGCCACCACTTGCCTCCCAGCAGAGGCCTCGAGCTTCTGATGGGGACTGGACATCTGAGGGCCCGCAGACCCCACCACCCCCAGGCCTCAGGCCAGGGCAGGCGGGGCCTCCTCTGCCTCCAATCCCTCACCTTCTGGTTCACATTTGCAGCCTTTTCCGGAGCGCCACCCGCCGCCCGCTGCCTCCCCACGCCTGCCAAGATTCCTGGGCCTCCGCAGCTACCCTGCGTGGTGGTGGCGGCAGCGGCAGCAGGAGGGGCCGGGCTGGGCAGGGAGGGGGCCGAGCGGGAGCGCAGCCAGGCCACTGCAGCCGGGCTGGGCCAAGCAAACACAGCCGCGCCAAGGAGCCGGGAGAAATAGTTCACAAATGAGAAAAAGCTGCTTCCGACTTGGGCCAGGGTTTTAAAGTCCGGGGCCGCAGGGAGCTGAGGTCACCTGCAAGAGGGGCTGAGCCCAAGGACACCCTGGGCCTGGGAGGGGCTTCCACTGCAGCAGGAGGAAGTGAGGCTAGACAGCAACAAGCACAGGCCTCACCCGGCCTGGGGTATCAGAAAGCCGCACCCCCAAGTCTAGCTTACCTGTCTGGTTGGAGGGGCCTGGGAAGGTCCCAGGAAATGTAGGGTCTGAGGACGAAAGAGAGAAACAGTGAGAAGACACCAGAAGCTCCTGCTGGAAGCCTGGCCCCAACCTCAGTCTCCCTCCTCGGTCCCCTCCTCCCCCAAGGAGCCGCGGCGCGTGCCCACACTCGACAACTGTCTTCGTTCAGTCCATGTACACCCAGCGATGCCCGCGGGTGCCTGGCCTGGGCTGATGGAGCTCCTCCTGTTCTCGGGCCCGGGCTGAGAAGTCCCTGCTATATGTCAGGCCCTGGTTTGGGGCGGCCCCTACTTGGGGTTAGGATCCCTGCTTGGGGAGCTCCTACTGTGCAGAGACCTAAGGCTGGGCCTTGGGACACAAATGGTTCAACCCCATCCCTGCGCTTCCCTTGTTGAAGGAGCTGGGGGCATCAGACAAGCGGCCGTCACGCAATGGGCAGGGATCTCTTGGCCGTGGGAGCATGGGGCAGGGAGCACTGCCTCTCCCTTAAGCTTCCCCACAAGGCTTCATGGAGGAAGGGACACTGGAGCTGGATGCTGAAGGCAGACAAGGTAAGAAAGGCAATTTCAGGCAGTAGGAAGCTGCTTGGCAGATGCAGGGAAGGTCCAGAAGGGCCATAGGATGGGGGAGGACAAGCAGGCACAGAGACGGCTGGGGCAATGTGGTGGGGAACATTGACTGCCATGCTTGCATTTCACTGGAAAGCAGTGGGGAGCCATGGAAGGTTGTTGAGTGGGGAGGTGATATGGTCAGAGCCTTGGATGGCCAGGTTCCCATTTCTGCCCCCACCAAGCATGATGCCAGGCTCTGTTAAAAGCCCTGGTCCAGGTCCCACAGCTATAGACAGAGGAGCTGGAGTCCAGACCCAGACGTGACTCCCGGGTATTTGGGGAGGGGACACCCAGCCAGCCCACCTGGCAGGGAGGCCTGCCAGCCGCGTCACTCTCTCCCCCAGCTGCTTGCTTGCCTCTGCACGCTCCCATGGAAACTCTGACATCCAGCCCCGTCTCTAGCCGCACAAGCAGCCAGATGCCGAAGCCAGCGGCTCCTAGGCCTCCTCTCCAACTCGGCTCGGCCCTGCCTCCGTCCCGCCACGCTGAACACCATGATCCCAGAGGTGGGTCATGAGGCCACGTTCTGAGGCCCCAGCCCGGGTGATGGAGCCTGGGGAGGAGGTCCTCCCCACTTAGCTTAACCCCAGCCTCCACGAGGCTCTGGCTTTGAAGGATGAACACGGATTTAACTGGGGGTGGGGGGTGGAGAGAGGTGATGGGTCCCAGGCCGAGGGAACAGCATGTGTGAGGGTGTGCAGGTGTGAAAGCCCTGAACATATTCAGGGGATGGAGAGAATTAAAACAAACACACACATGACCTAACTAATCATAACTAGCATTCATTGTGCACCTACTGTGTGCCCCGCACTGCTCTGGGTACGCTCATGGATTATCCCATTTAATCCTGACAACAACCCAGTGTACTTTTTTTTTTTACACTTTTTTTTTAATAGAGGTGGGGTCTTGCTCTTGCTCAGGCTGGTCTTGAACTACTGACCTCAAGTGACCCTCCTGCCTCAGCCTCCCAGAGTGCTAGGATTACAGGCATGAGCCACCATGCCTGGCAACATAGGTACTTCATTTCCCCTTTTTACAAATGAGGAAACTAAGGAAAAGAGAGGTTAAGTAAGTGGCACAAGGTCACACAGCTCATGAGAAGTAGAACCTGAATTTGAACCTTGGCTGTAGGCTCCACAGCCTGGGCTCATCACCATTCCACAATACAGATGATTTGAGGTGAGAAGAGCTGGCTGGGGTCAGACTGAGAAATGCCAGAATATCAGGATCAGAGACCCAGGCCCTACCTGAAGCTGGCTCCCTCTCCCCTCCACCCATGTAAGCCCTAATGACAGGTCTCTTCAGCCTGAGCAAGTTGTGTACCCCAGTCATAGCACTAGCCACGCTCCAGGCGTTATGGTATCAAACCCTCCTGTAACCCTGTAAGGCTGGGACTGCTGTCCCATTTTACTGAGGAGCAGCACTGGGGCTCAGTGAGGTCACAGCCATTCTCCAAGGTTACCAGGCTAGGAAGGGAAGGGGCAGGATCTGGACCTAGGTCTGCTCTGCCCCAGGGTGGCTTTTAAAGCCCACGCTTCGGCTTCCTGGAGGCCTCAGCCACTGGTCCTGCTCCCCACTCCTGCTCTGCCCCCGCTGGTGCTGCCTCGACCCAGACGGCACCAGGGACAGGCAAGGCTGGGAGCAGAGCGGGCAGCCACTATCAAGGGCCTCAGGAGCCCCCTCCAGTGGACCAAGGCTCTTCGGTCCTACAGAATAGGAAGGTGGAGTGGGTGAGTATGCCAGGGAGGGGCCCGAGCCGACGTCAATGGGACTCTGTTCTTAACCTCCTTCCGGCTGCCGTCCTAATCCCTGGCTTGAGCCCTTCCCCTGGCGATGTCTCCCCTTTGCACAGAGCTGTCGGCTAAATCCCAGACCAGATGTGGGTGGGACAGTGTGCACCCCTGCCCCCTACCAGCTTCTGAGAGCTGCAGGGTCTCCAGGAGCCTGGCCAGGGCCCAGGTCCCTTCCCTACTCCAGCTTTCCAAACTGAGGTGCTGACTGCTGGGAGGTGAATGGTCGGCTCCTCCTGGAGGTGGGGCTACTGGAGAAGTCCCCGTTTCTGAGCACCCACCATGGGCAGGCCCTTGCTTAAAAAATCCTGTTGAGCCAGGCTTGGTGGCTCGTGCCTGTAATCCAGCACTTTGGGAGGCCATGGTGGGAGGACTGCTTGAGGCCAGGAGTTCAAGACCAGCCTGAGCAAGAGTGAGACCCC